>JANIJG010000593.1:0-12220 GCA_024611175.1 Megaceryle torquata | reverse complement strand
CCTGGAGGGGTTTCCAAGCCCCCCGTGGAGCTGTGGTGCTGAGGGCCATGGGTCAGTGGTGCCCTGGCAGCGCTGGGTCCATGGTTGGACTTGATCTTAAATGTCTCTTCCAACCAGAATGGTTCTAAGGTTGTGTGATTCTGTTCCCTCCCAAAAACAGGCTTGAGATGAGCATGCCCATGACTGGTGTTAGTTGGATCCAGGAGTTTGAACTCGCCTCTTTCCTGAGTGCTCTCTCCCCACGGCTGCTCCAGTATTTTTCCATTTGGGAAGCTCCCCCACCTCCCATTCTCTGCTTCCAGGGCGGCTGCAACGAGCACTCTTGGGTTTGTTCACCAGCTCCAGCCTACACAGCTCCCGATAGTGCCAAAAGAGCGTAATTGGCAGCGGCAGCCCCGACTGGAGGGGTGAGGGAGCAAACGGCTGCCACAGGGACAGCAGGGGATCGGGAGATGCATCCCTCCCAGCAGGTCTCTGAAACAAGCCCAGGCTGTTTCTTGGAAGAATTCGGGGACATCCAGACGGGTGTTCCATCCCTCTGCACTGTACTGTGACTGTGGTGCCTCTCCCTGCCCAGGGAAGCACCGTTTGTGCTGGTGAACTTGTGTCCTTGCCAAAAACAAACCCTCGTCAGGCTTTGTCTGCCCCATCCTTTGGCACTCAGAGGCTCACGGGCCTTGCAGGTGCTCGGAGGAGCTGGGACAACACCTTTCCTCCACTCTAGACCGTGCCATCACTGGGGACAGCCCCCGTTCCTTCCCACGCAGCTGCCCGCAGCGCAGCTCTGCCCGCTCTGGCCCTGGTTCCTGCCCATGCTGCCCTCTCAGGGCAATTGATTTTCAGATGTTGGGCTTCCCTTATCCTCGTGAGGCATCCCCTGGCGTTTGGCTCATGCATCCCTCTTGGGGCTCCTCTTGGCAGCCAGCTTTTCATTTTAAAGCGATTCTTTGAAATCTCTTCCAGCCTTGGGGGACTGGAAGCAGCTAGGCCAGGACAGGGGCCAAAGTAGGGTGGTTCTGAGCCATTTCAAAGCTTGATGGACTTGGGACATGTTGCTGGTGTGTTCCTGCATCCTGTTGGTGCATTCTCCTACTTGCACCACACAGCTTCATCTTCTGAAATAATTATCAGGATTTTGGCTTCTGCCTGCCAAGGAGAGATTAAAAATCTCCCCGGTTTGGTCCCTGGGCTCAGAGCAGTCCCAGCTTTAATGCTGCTCAAAATCTTCCTTCTGACACTTCTTTGGATGGATTCTGGCTGTTGCTATGGCACATCCGCTTGGGTGAACTTAAGGTTTCCTTCTATGGAGCTCCAAAAAAGTGTCCATGGAGCAGAAATGGGCGATGGGATAGGTGGGAGCGTCTTCCTTGGCCATCTCCACCTCTCTGATCTACTTCGAGGCACAACAGGGGCCCATGGATCTGAGCACTTAAGACACCAGCACCTTCACCTGTCTCAAGGGAGACGAGCTGGAGTCCTTCGTGGGGTTGCATTTGCCTGTTCAGCTTGCAGGGGCGGGTGTGGGCAGCTTTTAGCTTGCGCAGAAATTGCCAGGGTGAAAAAGCCGTGGCAGAGAGACGAGCTCGGGGTGTCCTGGCCAGCACCGGGCAGGTCTGGGGGGCAGAGGTGCTGACGGGGGGACAAACAGCCTCAGGGGCCACTGGGGATGCCCCGCTCATGGCTGTGCTGCCTCTGAGGTGCCTTTCCCATGGGATCGCCCTTGGCTCCCCCCGGCCAGACCCTGAGTGTACCAGCACCTCTGCCCAGAGCACAACGTGGTGGACAGGCTGGGGGGGAGAAAGGGAGGGAAGGCAGCCCCTCAGGGAGCCTGGCCACCCACCACGGCTGGAGCAGGATAGCTGAGCAGAGGTGGTTTTCCCACCAAGGCATCTGAGAAGGAGCCTCTGCCCACATGTGCCAAGCCCTGCATTCATCAGGCACCACCACATTGCATGCTGGGCACCACCACATGCCCACAAGTCCTCTCGGGCATTGGTGTCCACACCCAGGGGGTCAGGGCTTTGCTCCTGTCCCATGTCCCAGCTCCCAGAGAGCAGATATGCCAGGAGGAGCCTTTCTTCTGGTGGCAGGTAGAAGTGGGTGTTGTGACAGCTTCTCACACCGGCTGGTTGTGCAGGGTCTAATTTGGATCTCTCTGAGATCCAGATTCCCAGATCCAAATTTGGATCTCTTCCAGGGGGGTTCCTCCATTCCTTCTAATGCCCCACTGGTCCCAGAGCCACCTCAAAGACATCCCTCAGCCCCTCCAACTCTCTTGTGCATCCACCTTCAAATAAAACCCCTTTCCCATTTGATTGCTTCTGTCCTTGTGGATCCCACAGCCGCGGCACTGCGTCTGCGCCTTCCAGATCTCCTGCTCCCGGGCCCTCCACACCCTGAGGAATCCCCCCCAGAAGGTGACTTGGGGGTCACCTTGCTTTTTTCCCCTTGACCCCTCTGGGTGGGCCCCTGCCGTGCCAACAGCCTGGCATCAGCAGCCCTGTCCTTGAGCCCAGGGCCTGGGGCAGCAGGTGATGGTGGAGGGCAGAGCCTCATCCCCACACCTCATCCCTGCCCTGCTCTGTGCTTTGGCCTCTCCAGAGCCGTGTCCCACCTAGGAGGAACTGCTTTCGCAGAGGCCATCCCAGCCACGTGCTGGGTGAAAGCCGGGTCACCTCCCGCCTGGCAGAGCCGGAGCTTGCGTCCTTTTCCCAACACCCCGTGGCCGCCGTCCTGCCCCCATCGCAGCTTGGTCCTGGTGTCACCCTGTGCTGGGCCTCCACTGCTGCTTTCGAAGACCCGGCAGTGCCCTGGCAAACGCAGAGGGTTTGGGACTTTCTCTGGGTGGCACCGATCAGGTGCAGCTGCGATGCCCTCCCCAGCTGGAGAAGCTCTGCCTGGTTTTTGCCTGCGTGGAGCTAGTGAGCCACTGGAAATCTCCTAGGTAATGGATAATGTAATAACATTTCAAATGAGATCTGCAGAGCGGGAGGAAGATCTGGGGGAACTCTGGGAGAGAATGCAGGCAAATCTCACCGCAGTCTCCTCCTCTCGGGCCAGAGACAGGGCAGCGCTGGGGGCCACAGACCTGCCCCTTCCCAGCCAGGTCCTCCCTCAGTCCCCTGGCCTGGCTCAGGTTCTGCTGGCAGCAGCTCAGGGCCGAAGGGGAAAGGAGAGAGCATATGGTCTCTCCGGAGAGCGAGGAGACCGTGTTGTGCGCCACGGAGCCGCAGCCTGCCCCTGCCTCCCCGGGGGAGAGCCGAGTCACCTCCGCGGCAGGTCGGAGCAGGGCTCCCCATATGGCTGCTGCAGGCGGGAGCTGGCCCCATTCCCGGGGACAGAGCCGCCTGGTCCCCCCCACCCCGCAGTGGGGCCGTGGGCAGCAGTGCCACGCAGCCCTCCCGCCCACAGCCCCTCTTCGCATGCCCGATGGGAGGGCCTGGGCCGAGCCCAGCACTGGCACTGGCAGCGGAAACAGAGCCGAGGAGCTTTCAGTGCAGTGCGGCGGAAGGGGGGACGAGCTGCAGCACCCCTTCCTGGTGTAGAAATCCTCAAACTGGGGGAATCCCTCCACTCGGTAGGGAAGTGCTCCACCCCCAGGGAGACACACATCTGTGCCCAGCTCATCATGGTGACATCCATTCACCTACCATGCTCCTGAAGAGCTTGGTCACGGCACATGGGTGTCCGAGCGCTGCGTGGAGAGGCCTTCAGCATTGCTGGGTTTCTCTGAGGGGAAACTCAGACTCAGGGCAGCTGTGGTGGCGGAAGCACAACCTTGAACCCTCTCAGAGCTCCATTTGCTGCCTTCTGTTCCCCAGAGAGGTTTCCTTTGTCCAGGAAAGCTTCTCCGTGGAAGCTGTTGCTGTTTGCTCTGAGATGACAGCGGGATTCCCATCCTCCTGCTACAGGCAGGTCTGAAAGCTCTTCTGCCTCTCTCATCCCCAGCGAGTGCACTTGACCCTGCAACCCAACTCGCACAGCAAAGAGGACAAGCGGGAACCTTCCCGATGGTTTTCTCTCTCTGCCTTTCCAGGTGTCCGTGGATATCAGCAGTGGCGCGATTCGCGTAGCCGTGCTGGAGGGGAGCATCCAGCGCATCCTCATGGAAGGCAAACTCACCCACAAGATCAACACGGAAAGTTCCTTCTGGAGCCTGGAGCCAGGGAAGTGTGTTTTGGTAAGGGCAGAACCAGCCATGTGTCTGCACCTGGCCTTGACCTGGAAAACCGGAGCAGCTGGGAGTTTGAGGCAGAGCTGGACATGTCTGATTTTCCCCATCCACCCGCTGACCCTCTCTGCCTTTGCCCTGTGCCCTGCCCTGGCTCCAGCTCCTGAGAGCAACACATCCCCAGGGAATGGCAGGGTGGGTCCCCGTGGTGGTGGGAACAGCAGTCACTGTCCTCTGATCCCAGCGCATGGAGAGAGGCCGTGGCACTGCCCTGCAGAGCAGCAGCTTTGCCCTCCAAGTCTCCTGGCCCCACTCCTACCCCAGCATCCTTGCAGATGCCCGTTCCCTGCCTTTCATTTCTGTCCTGCCTCAGGTTTCTTACCCTGGTAGCAGCGGTGGCCGTGGCCGCTGCTCTGTCTGCCTTCAGCCGGAACCGTGGCTCGCTGTGCGCAGCTCCTGCCACCCTGGAACCACAGATCTTCCCATTCAGGAGGCTCGGGGGCTGTTGCCACCCCACAGTGGGTTCCTGGGGGGTTCCCAGCCTCTTTGTTCCTGGTGTGCTTCAGGGTTAGTTCTGCTGTCCTGGGGCTGTATCTGCATCCAAAGTTGGCCTGGAGGTTGCGTTGATGCCCGTCAGCCTGGGGTCTAAAGCGTTGAATAGTTGCCAAACTTCTGTGCGTGTTTTGGGGCCAGGATTGTGCTGGGAATGGGGTTTTGCCACCTGTGCCCATCTTTGCCCCCTTGTGGCCCACACAGAGGCTTGCCCAGAAGAGTTTCAGGTGTCCCAAGGCTGTCAGGAGCTCCGGGAGCAGGTGCTGCTGGCAGGGCCAGGCAGTTGAGGAGGTTCGTGACCACCAGTCATGTCATGAGGTGGGCACCCAAAGCCAAGCCCCTGCAGCAGGAAATCAAGCGGGATCTGCCAGCAGCAGAGTGCTGAGGATGGTGCGGAGGGGGCCTGTGCAGGCACCTCCTGGCCGCTCAGGATCCCCGTGGATAGAGCCCAACTTGACAGGCTGGGATCAAGAGAGAGGATCTTCTCCCTCTCCATTAGGCCAATGAAAGGATGGGAAGAAGGAGGCGGCAGCAGCATCATAAACCTTCATTTTTAAAATGCTCTTAAGCTTCTTGAAAATCAGAAACAATCCTGGGAAGGAGGAAACCCATTCAAGAGGAGGTGGCCCAACGGATAGCGCGGATGGGAGTCCCTGGTGGGTGTTCCCAGGATCAGCAAGGGAGGCAATGTTGGTTAAATAGCCGGTGCCGGAGGAGGCGCGCGGGTGGAGCGAGACTCGGGGCCTTCTGGAGCGGCCACAGGCAGCGTGGGGAGAGGTCCCGTTACCTCCAACCCCAGAGCTGGGTCTTGCCTCGAATTAGCACGAGCGCAGGGTTGTGAGGATCTCCAGCTGGCTGCCAACATATTGATGGTGGGATGAAATTTCGCTTGAATTGTTAAGGTAACTGGAGCAGAGTGAGTAATTCTCGCCTGGGAGTGGCTCCTTTTTCTGTGCACAGAGTAGCCAGAAGTGGGTTGTGACTCCTCCTGATTCATTCATCAGAAGATGCCGGTCCGAGCTTTGTTCAGCGCCAAGAGGGAACGGGATGGGCACCATTTGGGTTTGGTTGGAGGGTGAACAGGCGTACGGGCCCCTTCTGGACCCGAGTCTGTGCATCCGCGTACTGCGCAGCTCTGTGGGGACTCTGAATGCAGCAGTCGGAAGTGTCTTTGTCCCTCAAGATGCCACAAGGTGCCACCTGGCTCCACTCCCTGGGACCCAGGGCATGGTGGCCCCTGGCACAGTGGGGACACAGCTGAAACCAAACTCACCCAGTGCCAGTGCTGGAACAGTCCGAGGAGGTACTGGATGCCTTGGTTACTGCTTGGGCACCCCAGCAGCTCTGTCTGGAGAAAAAAATTGACTGTGCTTCTGTTTTTGTGGTCTGTGAGTTGAGGCAATCCCTGCAGGCAGACCTTGAGCCACGCATTGAGTAGGTGACATCTCTACTGCTTGGTTGGTCTCATTCTTCTGGGGAAGTCCCAGGTCTTGTCAGAGAGGCTGTTTGAGTCCTGTGTGCTCTTGCAGGACATGCTGAGGATCATCATGATCCCTTCACTCTCCAGGCTGCTGTTACAGCCGCTGTTCACCTCCTCAGCTTCCCCTGGCCCTTCTGGGACAGCCAGTCACAGGCTTTCATTAGCTGGCTTCCCTCCTGCCCCCAGCTCTTGTCCTGGGAATGGTAATTTGCTGCCCTTTCCCCATCCCATCGGGTGTTCTTATCAACGAATCCCCTTCATCACACCCCCACCTGCCCACAGCAGCCCCAGCGCTCCCCTCTTCCCGCTGCTCAGGGGCTGCTCTGCTATTCCACTCCTGCCCCGTGAGGTTCTCCCCCAACTAGAGCCTGGGCTGAGCACCAGAATGTTTCCCGGCTCATCCTTTGGCACTTGCACATTGCACAACAGCCCGGCCATGGTGGAAACCCAGCGGGTGTTGTTCCGAAGCGGAGACACCCGCGACACGTGGCGGGGGCTCCATCCACACCTCCTCGTGCCCCGGGCTCATGCCCCTGCCTGGGGTGCTGTGCCAGTGCCCCGCTCCCAGGTATAATCCCTGTGCTTTCCCTTTGCTGTCACACCCACTCGCTTGTCAAAAGTGAGATTAAAATAACTTCACACAAGCTGTTTTTAGAAATCTCCACTGGGTGTTGTGCACAACACATTTTGGGATTATTTTCATTGTGGAGGATCTTTTTTCCCCGTTCCTTCTCTTTTTCTCCTCCTCTCCAGCATTTGTTATCCACACTTGGGCTTTTGTCACCAAGTCTTGCCTTGAACAGCTATTACAGTCTTCCGCTTGTCACCTTGTGAGCCATGAGGCCAAGTTAATAATCATCTGTGGTGCTCTCCCTCCGCCTTGCCCTCCCCGCGCTGCTGGAAACATCCCCACTGCCTCCTCCGTACCCCGAAACAGCTCCTGATGACTTTTAGGGTGACGGCTGCTCTTGTTCCAGGAGGAAAGCAGGTGGTGAGAGGTGGTTTTTCTAAGACCTACTTACATCCCTTGGCAGCATCTCTCCAGATCTGACGAGGTACTTAGGATCAGAGAAGAAACCTCATGCTATGACAAAGCCCAACACCGGCAACAAAGGGTTGTGACCTTCCTGGCGGGGCGTGGAGATGTGATGTGACACCATGTCCTTGCCAGTGACGCTTGTCACCCTCTTCACATGCTAGTGGAGGATCCCTCCTGGCCACAGATGTGCCCATCGAGTGTCCTGTCCCTCCCACATGCCCATCTCCACCTGCAGCCATCCTCCTCGTGAGCCATCCGGGCCCAGCCCCTGGGCTTTGCCCAGCACTGAGTGTGCTGCTGTGGGAGCAGCCCCTTCCTCTCACGGCCGACAGACACTGGCTCTGGGCACGCAAGTGCTGCGGCACCAGGACGATGATGGTTTGGGATACAGCCGTGGGGCTGTCCCCCCGCAAGTCTCCTTCTCCTCAGGCTGCCATGGCAGAGGCTGGTCCTGCCTCCTTCTGCACCCCAAAAGACTCTGCTGGGCTTTTACCCCATTCTGCTGTGGGTAAGGATCTCGCTACAGCCCAGGAGGACCCACCAGCCTAAAAAGTAGAGCCAAGAGCCTGGACACGCCACAGGGATCTGATCCTTCCTCTGGCAAACCACCACCAGCATTTTGAGAGCCCTGGAGGGTCGGACTGAGCTGCAGGCTGGGAAACTTGCGGCAGCAGCTTCAAGAGCAGGCAAAGTTTTTGTCTTTTCTCAAAGGGACACAATCGGGTCAAGATTTGTCCTTGAGAAAAGCATCCAGCTCCCTCCTGGAGCCCTCTGGGGCTTGCGGAGTGCTCCCTGAGCCAGGGAGGCTGTTATCCGTGAGTTCTGGAGCCTTTCGTCATGGGTGGGTGAGGGCTGGGCCCGGGGGTCTGCCACGGTCCCTCTCCATTACCGCGACCTTCCCGCACACAAGGCCGTGGTGAGGCTCCTGCCCGGGTCTCCATCGCCACAAGTTCCCGCAGCCCACGTGCCCAGCCGAGCACCAGGCTGAATCAACGGTGACCATCAGCAGAAACGTGTCCCAGAAATCCACCTGAGCCTGCGCTCCCCCATCCTGGAGGTCAGACCAGTCTGCGGCGAGGGCTCTGGCACCACTTTGAAGCGTGAAACCCCCAAACTCAAGGTGACGGGGAGAGCTCTGCCCAGGCCCGGGGGCATTTCAGAGGCTCACATTGGAAAGTGGGGCTCCCACCTCAGAGCAAGTCCCACTTTTACGTCTCTCCCCCTGGAATAAAGGGGAATGAGCAAATTCCCTCGTGTGCCCGCAACGGGCTGCAGAGGTTAATTAATTATTGTTTGCAAAGCACTCGGCTCTGTAGCACTGCGCACCGCAGAAAAGCTGGCAAGGAAATGAATAATTCTGGTCTTCCCAGCAGGGTGGGAAACAGTATGTGGTAAATAAAGCGAGGGCCACGCGTGGGGCGGGGAAAAGGAGAGGATCCCCGGGCTGGCACTTGTACTGGCAGCTCCACTGTAATTCGCCGGGGGTGGGATTCGGGTCTTGTGAGTGTCTCCCACATAGTCTGTGGGGGTTCCCTGGGGTCTGCTGGTGGTGGTAGACAGTGGTGGGCTGCTGGGGAGGAAGAGGATTTGTTAGGAAGGGGATGGGGTTTCCTTCCCCTTGGTGCTCTGGAGTGGAGGTGGGCAATGCCTGAGAAGCCATGGAGTCCTCCAGCGCCTGTTCATCCCTCTACTGCTAGCCTGGCTCTGGTGGGGCTCAGCAGCGATGCCATCACCGGGGAGGCTCCCACCTCACCGGCTGTGCCATGGGGACGTTTCAAACCAGTGAGCCTGGAAGAGGGTGCTTCTGCCATAGGCTTGGGCTGGTCGGGCCTGCTGACCCATGCCTGCCAAGGGGACGGTGTTCCCGGGGAGCCTAACGTTCCCCCTCCTGCCCACCCAGCTTTGGGAAGCCCACAAGCAAAGCCTCAGGGGCTCTTCCTCCCCTCCAAAGTGGAACTGTGCAATTAAGAGGAGAAAAAGCACACCTGTCTAGCTGGGAAAACTAATGCCTTCCTCGAGCTGGAATATTTTACTGGTTCTGCTCTCCCAGAAGGATTAAGCCCCAGCCACCCCCTCCCATATTAATTGGTTCCTTTTCTTCACACCGCAGAGAGATGCCCGGCTCCGTAACTTTAATGGCTGCCTGTGTTTTCCCCTCCAGAGCCGTTGAGCTTCCAGGGAGGTTTGAGTAAATTGTATTGTCTGCCTTTATTGATGATTTTGCAGAGAGGCCAATGAACGCCATAAATCTTCCCTGCCATGGGGATTATTGCTAAAATAATACAGGAGAAAGAAGCCCACCCCTCCTGGCCAAACAAAAAAGCAAGTTGGGGGATGCCGCCGAGTCGCACCAGCGCTCTTTGGCACCCAGCGCAGCCCCTCCAGCCAGGCGGCTCTGGAGAGCCCCTCAGCTACAGCCAGTGAGGGTGTCAGCTGGAGGCGAAGGGTGTCCCCGCTCCTTGGACTGTCCCTCTGAGGCCAGCTGAGGAGCCACAGTGCTGCGGGAGCCCAGTGCCAGCAGTGAGCAGGGGCAGCACGGAGCAGCAGGTGACATCTTCACCTCCTTCACTGCCCGCGCTGCCGTCTGCCCACGGGTGGAGCAAACCCTGGGGGGCAGCCGAGGGCAGAGCTGCTTCTGGGGTAGCAGAATGGGGAGTGATGCCAGGAGCCCTGGCCCCGTGCCCTGCCGGGCAGCACTGCTTCATCATGCATGGCGCCGGGCTCTCGGCTCCTGGCTGGCTGCGGATGAGGAGTCTCAGCTCTCCAGGCCCTGTGCTGTGTGGGGATGCCTGTGCAGCATGGAGCAAGGTTTTGGCCTCACTGTCCAGCCTGGAGGCCTGTGCCAAGGCTGCCAAGGCTGTGGTGAGGTTGTCAAAGCCCTTGGATAACCAAGGCAGGGAGGGAGAGAGGGCTGAGCGTCTCTTCCCCTCTGCCGCCCATGGAGGAAGGGATCTGGGGCTTGATTGCTGATGAGCAGGACCCCCACTTGTGGGCAAGCCCCCACCAGGCTGCAGAGCGACACAGGGGCTCTGCCAAGCTCCCGGAAGCACTGCCTCTGATGGGGGGTAGCACATTCCAGGGCCAGGATGGGGGTGGTCCTCTCTCCTCCCCTCTGACCTACACCTCGTCCCCAGATCAACCTAAACAAGGCGTACGAGTACTGGTGGAACGCCATCCTGGAGGGCGAGGAGCAGATCAACATCGACAAGATCGACAAGGAGCGCTCCATGGCCACAGTGGACGAGGAGGAGCATGCCGTGCTCGACCGCCTCACCTTTGACTACCACCAGAAGCTGCAGGGCAAGCCCCAGAGCCATGAGCTGGTAGGTGCTGGCCGCCCTGTGCCCTCCCCTGCCACATGCCCTCCAGCTCCTCTGTGGGTCCCGCTGCTGGCGAGGGAGTGTGGTGTGGGGCAGCTCCGCGGCTCTGCTCCACCTCAGGGCTCCTCACACAGCATCCCCAGCTCCACGCTGGGGCCGTGAGGTTCTGCCAGTCTCCCGTCTTTTACCCACCTGCTCCCACCTTCCCCTCCTTGGCACCTTGGCAAATGCCTGTGAGCCCAGACATGGCCCCATTCCCGTGAGCCTCCCTCCAGGACCAGCCCTGCCCTCGCCCCGCTGGCTCCCCTGCGGAGTGAACCCACCTCTGCTGCCCCTTGCCCCTTCCTGCACCTTCCAGCCCGTACCCTCAGCAGGAGTGGTGGGGAGGTCGAGGGTCCCGGGTGAGGCTGTTGGGGGGTGACAGGAGCCCGCGGCCTCTTCACAGAAGGTGCACGAGATGCTGAAGAAGGGCTGGGACACCGAGGGCTCCCCATTCCGTGGCCAGAAATTTGACCCCTCCATGTTCAACATCTCCCCCGGCGCGGTGCAGTTTTGACAGTGGAGAAAAATGGCTAAGAAACGAAGCAGGGAGAGGAGAAACCAACCCGGGACCCTCGCGCCCAATGCTGGCGCCTGGGACCCGTTCGACGACACCCTTGGCATCGGCACCGGGCGCGGACGGTTGGTGCGCGTGCAGGAAACTGGGCGAGTGCAGCTTTCTGCCCCGTCACCAAGGCAACCCGAGTGGTGGGACCCTTCTCCTCTCCTCGCCTCGCACTGGCGACACTGCTGTTGTTTTTTCAGAATAGACGGAGCCAGTTGGGTGACATAGCGATGATTTCTGGTGGCTTGAGGATGCTGCTTTTCAGGCTTTCTTAGGGGTGCCTCCTTCCCCTGGCCCCTCACAGTGGAGCTCTGGGAGTGGTGGGGGGAGCACGTGGGGAGACCCTGCCCCTGCTTACCCTCCCCCTGCCCTTCCCATGAGTGCTACCCCTGCCCACATCCAGCACCCAGGCAGGGGGGGAGAGGGATCTCCTGGGTTCTTCCCCCTCGGCTCAGAGAGAGCTACCCCCTGGTAGAGACTCCCAGGGTTTGCTTCCCCCTTCCCAGGGGGGTCATCAGGGAACGGGGGGGCTGTCACCCACAACACCAGGGGAACTGTCCAGGCTGCGCTTGGGGGTCTCTGGCAGGGGGCTATGGGCCCTCATGGCCACCAGCCCCACCCCCACCCCATACCAGTGGTCAGTAGCCCCAGAGATGTCTGGGCTTCCCTGGCACAGCACTTTGGGGTCTAGAAGGAGCCTTGGCCCACCCCCCAAGCCCAGACCGGCTCTTGAAGCTTCCCACCAACCCCCACCCTGGGATGTGTGGGCTACGGGTCCCCAGCCATCCCTTCGCACCCCCCACTGCCCCCCTTCCCCTTGGTTTGCAATAAACACATTTCTGGAACGCTGACTGCGAATGATTTGGTGCCACCGCCCCAGGGGGGGACGCGTGTGCCACAACCCTTCACTACACACCACCTGAGGGGGACAGCCAGGGGAGGACATCTGCGGGTGGCTCCTCATCTTCCCCCGTGTGAGCCACAGGGACAGGGTCCCACCCTCGTGCTGTGGGGGCTGAATTTTGGGGCGTGGATGTGGGACCTGGGGGGGGGG
>JANIJG010000591.1:103019-117613 GCA_024611175.1 Megaceryle torquata | reverse complement strand
TTTTCTTTTTTTTTTCTTTTTCTTTTTCTTTTTATTCTTTCTTATTATTTATTTTTTTCCTTTTTCTTTTTTTTCTGCTTTTTCTTATTTTAATTTTATTTTTCATTTTCTTTTTCTTTTTTTCCTGTTCTCAGAAAGCTAACTATCTTCTCACAGCATGCTCAGATTAATTTCTGCATTTTATTGCCAAGATTCATTCTTGCTGATAAATGTTTTTTACCTTGTATGCTTCCTGAGCAATAAGGCTGATTGAATAGGGATGGATATATTCTCTTGGTGCTACCTTCAGTCTCAAAGTTGTACAGAAAAGTAGGAAATTTCTAACATACACAGCTACTTTCTTCCTGCTCCTTTAAGGACAACCAAAACCAGACCAGTCAAGCTTTTATTTATATTTGATCAAAAAAGATGAATCAAAATGCAAACAGCTCTAACTCTGTGTAGTCCCAGTTGCAGTTAGGAAAGTCTCCTTTCCTGATTAAAACAGAAGTCCATTGTTGCTGAAAACAATAAAATTATTAACCATCTGTCACTGGCTGATATTGGCTGCAGTAGCTGTTCATTAGGAATGGAGGTAGGAGATGAAGTCCTGGGAAGGCAACAACATCAGGAACTCAAGTCAATTACAGCATGTGTCATAGAATTATAAAATCATAGAATTGTTAAGGTTTGAGGAGACCACCAAGACCATCGTGTCCATCCTTCTACCCAGCACCACTAGACAGTGTCCCAGAGAGCCTCATCTACACATTTTTTGAACACCTCCAGGGATGGTGACTCCACCAATTCCCTGGGCAGCCTGTTTCAATGCTTAACTACTCTTTCAGTAAAGAAATTCTTCCTAATATCTAATCTGAACTTCCCCTGGTGCAGCCTGTGGCCATTTCCTCTTGTCTGTCATTAGTTACTAGGGAGAAGAGGCCAACACCAGCCTCATTGCAACCTCCTTTCAGGTAGCTGTAAGGCAGTAAAGTCTCCTCTCAGCTTTCTCTTATTCAGGCTAAAACATCCCAGCTCCCTCAGCCTCTCATAAGATGTGTTCTCCAGTCCCCCTACCAGCTTCATTGCCCTCTGTAGCCACTCCAGTACCTCAATGTTTTTCTTGTACTGTGGTGCACAAAACTGTACACAGTACTGGAGATTCAGTCTCACCAGTGCCAAGTACAAGGGAACAATCACTTCCTCCTGCTGGCCATGCCATTTCTGATACAGACCAGGATACAGCTGGCCTTCTTGGCCACCTAGGCACATTGCTGGGTCATGTTCAGCTGGCTGTCAGCCAGCACACCCAGGTCCTTTTCTGCTAGCAGCTTTCCAGCCACTCCTCCCCAAGACTGTAGTGTTGCCTGGGATTTTTGGAACCAAAGTGCAGGACCTGCATTGGTCTTATTAAACCTCATACAATTTACCTTAGCCCATTGATCCAACCTATCAAGATCTCTCTGTAGAGCCTTCCTACCCTCAAGCAGATCAAAACTCCCACTTAATTTCATATTGTCTGCAAACTTACTGAGGGTAATCATTCCAAATCATTGATAAAGACATTAAACAGGAGTGGCCCCAGCACTGAGCCATGGGAAACTCATTGAGCCATGGGAAACTCCACTTGTGACCTGTCACCAAACGAATTTAACTCCATCTACCACAGGTCTCTGGGCTTGGCCATCCAGCTAGTTTTTAACCCATTGAAAAGTCCACCTGTCTATGGTATGAGCCACCAGCTTCTGTAGCAGAATGCTGTGGGAGGCAGTGTCAAATGCTTTATAAAGTCCAGGTATAAAAAATGCACAGCTTTTCCCCAATCTACTAGGTGGGTTACCTAGTTATAGAAGGAGATCAGGTTGGTCAAACAGGATCTATCCTTCATGAACCCATATTTGCTGGGCCTGGTACCCTGGTTGCCTTGCACTTGCCATGTGAGTGCACCCAAGATGAACCTTTCCATAATCTTCCCCAGTATCAAGGTCAGGCTGACAGGTTTGTAGATGCCCAGATCCTCCTTTGGCCCTTCTTGTAGATGGGCATCACATTGACAAGCCTCCAGTCAGCCAGGACCTCCCCTGTTAACCATGACTGCTGATAAATGGTGGAGAATGAACTGTCAATCTCCTCCAGCAGCTCTTGGGTGGATCTTAGCCAGCCCCATAGCCTTGTGGGTGTCCAAGTGGCATATCAAGTCATTAACTGCTTTCTTCTGGACTATGAGGGGACTTGGAAAATATGTTTTATTTTCTTGATCACTAAGCTAAAAAATACCAATTTATCTTCATATTATTCTAGTGTATCTCAAATGTCACCCAGCATGATATCTTCATTCTCAAACCATAATAAGAGATCTGAAAAAATCCATCGACTTCAGATCACCCACAGGACACAGTTGTTCACTTCTCCTTGTGGGCCAGATCACAAACAGCTTCTGCAGTCAGATTGTACAAATCCTGACATAGTGCTAGTTCCAAAAATAGCACTATCCCAGTTTCACCCCAGCCAGCAGCTTGGCCCTACCCAGCCGGTTGCTCACTCTCCTCCCCCGGTGGGATGGGGGAGAGAATTGGAAGCATAAAAGTGAGAAAACTCGTGGGGTGAGATAAAAGATGTTTCATAGGTAAAGCAGAAGCCATGCACACAAGCAAAGCAAGACAAGGAATTCATTCAGCACTTCCCACCACAGGCAGGTGTTCCGCCACCTCCAGAAAAGCTCTGTCATGTGTAACAGTGACTCGGGAAGACAAACACAATCACTACAAATGTTCGTCCTTCCTTCTTCCCTCAGCTTTATCTTCTAAGCTTGGACTGCAATATCCCTTTGGTCAGTTAGGGTCAGCTGTCCCAGCTGTGTCCCCTCCCAACTCCATGTGCACCCCAGACTGCTCACTGGTGGGGTGGGGAGCAGAAAAGGCCTTGACTCTGTGTACAAAGTGCTGCTCAGCAGTCACCAAAACATCCCTATGTTATCAACACTGTTTCCAGCACAAATCCAAACACAGCCCCACACCAGCTACAGTGAAGAAAATTAACTGTACTCCAGACAAAAACATTGCAAATACCAAAAGCTTGTTTGCATTTAAAAGGTATCTCTTTATGCCTTCTTTCAATCTGCTGCCAAATAATTTTGCTTAATGCTCCCCACTCTTGTATCAAAAGAATTCTATTTTTTCTCTGGTTAGGGTTTGTGTTGGTTTTTTTGTTTGTTTGGTTTGGTTCTGGTTTGGTGTGTTGCTTTTCTTTTGTTGTTGTTGTTGTTTGTTTATGGGGTTCTTTTTGTTGTTTTTTTTTTTAATCTTATGATATTCCTTTTTTTTTTTCCTCTTTGCAGCTGAAGTTAGTTTCATTGACTTCTCTCTATGGATATAATTCAGTATCTTTGTAATCTCTTCTCATTCTTCTCTTCTAGTTTTACTATAGCTTCAAAGAAAGGAGATCACTGTATTTCAGATTCTTGTGTTAGCATCATGGCATAACTGTTAAGACAAGCAGGCAAATGACTATGCCCTGGCCTGAGTTTTAGCTAACGGAGCAGACCATGAAGAACTACTGCAGCTGACATGGAAAATTGCTGGGCACAGCAGATGACAGAGAGAGAAGCTCACAGGAGTTACAAAGAGCACCATGAGGGATGACCAAATAACAGAGGTGGTGGACAGGGGCTATGTATGGGAATCACAGACGAGCTTCATAGATAATTCAAGGTGAGCATTAAGAACTCTTCAGGAGCACAATATTGCAAGGCTAACAGCTTGTGGGTTGCTGTACCAGTGGTACCACATAAGGTCAAGATGTCCTTGGTAACACTATTGTAAATACCAAATTTCAATGTACCAAAACTGAGATCTAATGGGAAAAATTAGTCAGAATCATGATAGAGGAGACAAGGATGGAGAAAGGGAGAGGTGAAAGACAATGAGAAGAAGACAAAGGATGGGTGAATGGAAAGAAGGGGTATAAGAGGGGCTGCTGCCATGTGGACAGGCACAGGTCAACATGCTTAACTGGTTGAGCTCTGCAATTTGTTGCTACCATCCACCCTGTCTTCTTGGTACATCATACTCCTAAACATTTCCTGTGTTGAGCTCACTTTCCACCTGGGGAGAGGAGAAGAGGTCTCAGTGCCAGATCCATAGATCTGAGTGCTATCAACTGGTGGGAATGGATTACAGGTGTGTTTCTCCAGTGAACTTCATTCATTGGTATCTGTGTGCATGCATGTGCTGGCCTGGCATCTCTGAGCATCGCTCTGGATTGCATGCTCATCCTTGCTCCTGGTCAGAGCTGCAAAGAGGAACAGGAACAGACACCTCCATTGGGTTGGAACAGGGTATTTCAATACTCTGAATTAATTCTACACCATCAGCAGACTATTCACTTCCTTTTTCAGATCACAAAGGAACACTTAACACCAGAGATATCAGCATAGTTCTTTGGAGGATTTCACTAGTAATCTGTTACCTTACAAAAACTATTTAAAATCTATGTTTTCACCAAAGCGTCTGTAAAATCCATTCAAGATAGTTTTCTAAAATTTCAGTGCTTCGTTAATACTCTCCATTCAATCCCTTATTGAAATGGGTGACTTGAGACTGCATGTGGTCAACAAATATAAAGGCCTATAATGTTTAGATATGTAGAATATGTATTTTCAGATTTGTAAACAAAGACTTAATTTAAGGAAACAACATATAGTATTTTTCCATCTAAGACATTAATGACCATCCATGTACTTCAGAGCACTTTTTCTCTTTATAGCCCTTTGGCAGAGGGCATGATCTCTTTTAAGTGAAACCTATTATCTCTAAACAAAGGCAATAGACTTTAATCAGGTTACTGTACATCACAAGGAGGTTAAGGAAAATGCATTGAAGCTTGTCACTGAAAATGTACTTTAAAAATACATTAGAATGTTGAATCTCCTGAGATTGTCTTGTATTTAAAGAAGTTTGGAGAATACTCATTTTGTGCATGCTTTCAGAGTCTGTAATGTTTGGCTGTTACAGAATATTAAAATAATTAAAAAATAACAGCAACTATTACAAATGATCATTCAGCAATGGACCTTGATGTACTTCACACCATGTTTCAGAATGATCTGTGAAAATTGTTATTGCTTAGATCAATACCAGTGTGCTTTTGCTGCTGAATAAACATTAACCAAAACAAAAGCAAATAAAGGACCTACTTCATTCTGAAATTTTGGTGGCTAAAAGGAGAGACTAAAATATTGAATCACTTTTCAGTTTCCAAGTATGTACAATATTACCTCAAATACACAAACATAAACACATAGATCATAACATTTATCCAAACATATTTTTCCTTCTTATTTGTAAAGAGCTGTATGGAACTGCCAAGCTTTACCCAGTAGAATACTAAAACTTTGAGTACTGAAAACAAGAAACTACTCTTACAGAAGCATTAACCCCCCAAATTAGCTCTGCCAATGCAGATCTGTGAAAGCAGATTTGAAAAAAAAATATAAAAATGCTAAGAATTTAAATTTCAGTTACTGTGTAAACACTTTGCTCCACTTACTAGAAAATTCAGGCAATTGCCAAGTTATTCTTGCATTATTGAAAAAGATGTAGCTGCTGATCTGAGTGGTTCTTTTTTAACTTATTTCTAAAGAAAGCAGTTACCAATGGTAACTTCTAGAAAAAACCTTTAAGACAGTCAAGGAAATTAGACCGTTAGGCTTTCAAACGATAAGAACAAAATTGAAGACATGGCCTCTGAGGTCCTCTACTGCCATCAAAAGTTGAACATGTTGTCAAACAGGTACGGGCTTGCACATGGATTATACTATATGCAAACATATGGTGACTATAACACATGGTGACTATAGTTCTCTATACTACCTTTCCCTGAAAGGAAATACATGGGGAAGTGTCCTTTTTTAATACCTCTGTTAAAAAGTATTTTCTATTACTTCCTGAAGAAAGTCTGGTGTTTAGACAATGAGCAATTGGAAGTCAGAATTTAATATGTAGACATTATTTTATGATTCAAAATAGCCTGCTGCAAAATGTACAGCAAAACTCAAGGCCAGTTTTTCATGCTCTTTTCTCTTTTTAACTGACATATTAATCTATTAGTCTAGCCATCTTTTGTTTTAGGGGTCTAAAAAGGTAATTTTCGATTTTTTAAATGAAAATCACATGCTACTTTAAACGGGAATGGGTGGTTTTTTTCAAGATTTAGATGGGAAAAAAAAAAGAAAGAGAAAAAAAAAAAATAGTAAAGATTTCTATTGAGCATGTTCCCTTCAGTGCTGCCTCAAAATCCTGACCCTCCAAACACGTCATCGTGTCTCCAGCATCATATATAGTGTGGTGATACTCTTTAATGCTATTCTTTACTCAACCTAATGAAGTATGTCTTGCCATTTATTTCCAGAAGGAAAAGCAATATTATAATACTCTCTTTTTTTTTTTTTTTTTTTCCTTAAAGTGCTCTTTATTGAGCTGCAGCTGCAATACTAAAATACTGTATTCTTCCTCTCCCCACAACACCAGCCCCCAGCAGAATTGGTTATTAACTCTAAACGAGTACTGCAGGACTGCCTTAAAAGATTTCTGCTTTTAAATGTTAAGATGGGATGAAAATAGAGTGCTCCTAGATGCCAAGAACTCCCACACAGCTGTGCTGCGACTAGAGCAATGAGCAAGTTAGCTGTGAAGGTTTGTAGGGGGGATGCTCTGACTTACATTTTGGCTTCTGTTCACACATTATGTATTTCCTGACTCAGTAACATTACCCACAATAACCAAATTTGGGTTTCATTTTAAGATTATGAAAAAAAACCCATCCTGTTGTAATTTTCACTCCAAATCACTTATCTGTTCCTAGTAAAATTGGAGGAAAATGAACAAAAGCCCATAAACTTTGAAACTCATTTCATGTTGACTGAAAAATTTTATATATATATATATATATATATATAGTTTGTTTGGTTAGTTTGCTTTTTTGTAGCTTTGAAATAACTATAGCGCAAACTTGGTGTTTATTGCATGACCTGAAATTAGATTAATTTTTGGAAGTTTTATTACAAAAAATTATGCATTGCCTTACAGTACAATTGCTACCATTCCAGGGGATAACAGATTGTCATTTTACAAGATTTTCTGAAAAGACAATGACAGCACCAGATCTCTATATGAGGCACAGTATCACTACAGTTCTTAGGCATCAGTCGGGATGGAAATAGGATCTCTTCAGTTCACACAGAATGAAAATGTGTTGTCTTCTCATGCCATTCCTGATTTGAATATGCACAGCGTCCTGCCTGTACACTTCATCCTTGTTTACAAGCTACCTTATTTACTCACTGGTTGGCAACCCCCTTTTTCCCTTTTTGTTTCACAAATGCCAGGCATTTTACTTGGATTGTAATACAATTTGTCTTCAGCTAATACTACAGTATTAGAGAGAGATCTTAATCTCAGGTAATGTTATTGCAAATACTAGTGCTGGCTAATAAAAGAACATAATAAAACATAGATATATGCAAGGAAGGACAATTTAGGTATCATTAAAACATTTCATTAAATACAGTCATTTTGGTTAGTTTTTTTCAGATTATAAAAATAAGATATAGAGTTATTAAATTCATATGCAATCTAATGAAAGCAATCCAAGCAACAGATAAACAGAACCCAGTATGCTCTTATAGGAATACTTTGACCTTTTCCCAGTATAACTGAAAATGGTCATTGAAACTTGCTTTTTTTTTTTTTTTTTAATATCAAAGTAATTAAAAACATTGTACCAGATGTACTTTGGCTCTCATCCCTATTTGCATTCTACCATAGCACCATTAGCTCCTAAAGTCACTAAAAAAAAATGCAGGAAAATATCAAATGTGACTATTACCGAAAAGAAATCTTGTGAGTGTATTTTTTTCTCTTTGCTTCCATTAATGTTTCTTTATTATCTACTCCTTTTTGTCAGTATTATATAATTTTATAGTACAAACATGGTCTTGTCTAGTGTATATAATCCTTCCCTAGCATTGGCTGCCAATTGAAAACACAGAATTCTGGGGAAATCCAGGTAATTCTTTCCTTTCCTTTCATAGTAAAGAAAACATCAGCTTGTCATGATCCATCTCTTTTCTTTTTTTTATTTTTTTTTTATTTTCTGTGATTTTAAAATTCATCTTTGTGGCACATCAAAAACATCAAGTGAAAATATCAAAAGACCACAACTAATTTCTGTTAATAATGGTAAAAAGACCCTTTGGAAACACTTGCATTGATGTTTTTAGAAAACTATGTCTTGATAGTTGAGTTTCTCTGTGTTCTGAGCATAATAATGTCAAATTTGAACAGGAAAATGTGATAAAACAATAAATGGAAACATGCATAGTTACTTTCACATATAAAAATACAGCCCAGTCCACCAAAAAAACCCCAGACCCTGGGTGTTTCACTAGATGGTCAAATAGTATGTGTAATTTTAAGACTGAAAACAAGGACCACCTCACAGTTTCACCTACCAGGCGGAACAAATACCAGAAGTAATGAAAAGGAAAAAGTAACACAAAAGTCCTAAAGTAATAAGTTGAAACAGTTTTATTATGTCTTACTAAACAAAGAAACCATGTTTCATATAGCCATGTTTCACATAGCCATGTTTCAGTGTTTGTTAATCCTGGGTTTATCTCAAATGTGTTGCTTTTAACATGAAAACAAAAGTAACCTTCTTGATGTAACACTCCTGTTTCATGTTACTGTGTGGAAAATCGGGGGCTGGTTTTGAGTGGATGACCAAATGTCTCTGCCGTTGAGAATAGCAGAAGTGAAGGAAGCATAGAGCTTCCTCTGTTTGAAAACTAAGAGAGTGTCTTATTAACCGAAAACATCTTCTGTAATTCAAATCTCTCTACCGCATACCCCAAAACTTTTTCATGAGAAAGAAGAATATCATGCTATCACAGCCCTTAAATAACCAACACATTAATTTTTGAGTCAAAATTGCGTGCTGGGTTGAACATATATTTAATCACTTGTATTAATAGTTTTTGTTGCATTTGATTTGGATTGGTTTGGGGTTTATATATATATATATATGTATATGCTTTGTATTTTGTATGCCTTATTAGTTTGTTGGGTACACAAACAGAAAACATGGATTTCTAAACTAGATTATTTCTTTTACTTAAAGAAAACAAGAACCCACTACCAAAGAGAAAGCATAAAAAGAAGGATCTATCTATTACTTTTAGTGGATCCATACTGATTTGCCAGAAGCCGCTGTGGAAGAGAAAGTACAGTTACTTCTAGTAAGTGGATAGTCTTTGAGACTTTTTGTCCACATGCACAGTCACACTGTGCAGGTGATTATTTCCATGCATGAAGCCAGAGAACTTCAACTGCAGCTAAATTTTCCATGTGCCACAAATGCTGTTAAAAGGCACAATACCCCAGGCCACTCTCAAATGCTCTTATCATATTATGAAGAATAATACTTAGGAAAACCATGAGAGATTAGAAGCAGAAATAAGATGTTGAAGTGTGAATATGCATGGTGGCAACATGCCTCACAAAACAAATTTTAGTGACTGTGTACAGTCAAGACAAAGCTTGTTAACTGAGACCCCCAGGATCTGAGGCTAAGATGATGTATCTCCCCAGGAAATATACTTTTCAGCCTCTCCTGCTTCTTTTTTTGCTGGCTGGTGAATTAAAAAATAATTTTTCCATGTGTATGTTTTTCCACAAGAAAGGAAAGACATCTGGTTAGTCTTTCATAGAGACCATACGGAGGAGGGAATTTATTTCCTTAGGTGGGGAAGATCTGATGAGCAAAACCAGAAAAAACAATAAAAGGAAAGAAAACAGAAGAAAAAATAATCAAGAAATAGAAGACATAAAGAGGACAAATCTCAAAGAATTAATAGGTCTGGGAGTGCCACAGAAGAAAAACTCCAACTCAGCAACATCGTTGAGAGAAATTGAAGACAGGGTCAAGCATTTCACCCTTCATGTTTTGTGCAGAGGAGACATGAACTCCAAGGTCCATTGCTAAGGGTGAACATCTCCCTCGGTAGTCTATAAAAACAAACCATAATTAATAACACAAATGCAATATTTAAGTATCCTTTCTGCTAAAAAGCTTTTCAGCCTTTCCATAGTTTTATCCCTTAAGAGAAAGAGAATACCTCCTGTATATATGTAGGTATATACACACGCATTTTACCATATTTATGCAGCTAAAATAAGCATGTGACATGCACACAACACTGTGCATCATATTGACAAGCATTGACATTTAAGTTTCAGCTTGTCCTTGTACTTAATAGTTCGGATCAAGGGTTCAGATTTATCAAGTGATCCCTTCTAGGCAGAATCACTTTATGATACAGAGGTTCTGTAAATGGCTATGTGCAATTGGAGTGAGAGCATCACGGACTTTCTCAGTGTGCTCCTCCTTCACGTTCCACTCTCTAGGAACATGTTGCCTGCAAGTGACAGTAATCTTGCTGGGAGCCACACAAAATGAAAAATTAAAACTGAAGGTAAAAGGGAGAGCAAAAATTCATGTTGCCCACAGGCTTTCCTTGTGTAACATTTCCCACAGGCCAGTGAGGGCTGGGGGTTCCTACTCTAAGCTATAGGACACACAGATGCTCAACTTGATTCTAACCAGCAAAAGGACCTTTCTGGTTGGAGTTCAGTTGGAATAATTTATTAATATACCAATCAACATTTTCACCCTAGGCTGTTAGAAGCATCTGCTTTGTATGTAATGAGTATTTATGCAAACAAATCTTTCCATCTGCACTTGTAAATAAATCTGCACCTAAAGATGCCCGCTGTTGATCTGTTGTGAGCACAAAACAGAGAACATTTGGTTATTTTAAAGGTAACAGTGGAGCTTTTCATTGGCATAAATAGAGTTAAAGTTCTTGTGTTTACATAGTTTAATGAGTAAATCAGCTCAGTAGGAGTCAAAACCAAACAGGGTGTTAAAAATTGAGCAAGTAATGGAGAGCATACATACAACTTTATGCCACCAAGTCTGTATTAGAATTCTTGTTATGTGTAGTTTTGTTTTACAATATCAGGGAAAAAAAAGGGTAATATAGCTAGATTAACTATGGAGATGGGTGTGGTATGTCTGTGAGGATGATGGAGATAGAATTAATCCTTTTGGATAGTAAGGGAAGGCTCCTCATCTAGAAAAGCAGTGCCAAGGGGGTGAAATAGTCAGTGCTAGGAGGAGACAAAAGGGTCAAACAGCAAATTAGCAGTTTACAATATCATTGCGGCACATTTAAATACAGTAAGGGAGAATTAAACTTTTTTTCAGGCTGCATAATGAAGCTGAGAAACCACTGTCAAACATTACATGGCATCTAATGTTCTACACAGGTTTGAAGAGCTAAAAGGAGATGATGAAAATTCCCTTCTTGTTCATCCAGCCTGATGACTGCAGAGCCCTGGAGGTGTGACTGTTACCTTTCCTTCTTCCTTAACTTACCTGCCTCCTGTCTAAAGAAGAGTAATTGACTGAAAAAATGTTTTTTTCTAATTTAACAAAAACTTCTTGTATATACTTACTTCACCTACTGAATTTCATTTGTCAAATGTTTATTTGTCCCTTTACTATATACTGTACTTGAGACAAATGAAAATTGCGTTTGAGCTGAGCTATAGTGTTTTGTTGTAGGCTTTTTAAATTTTATTTTATTTCAGAAGGCCTAATTCCTTTTAAACAGTGTATTTTAAATAGAACTATTACTTAAATTACTGTGTCACAGCTTCACAGTCAAAAGCATTATTATACTTGAGCTATACAGTAAAGTCGGGTTCTTTTTGTCACCAAAAGTATAATTATTAATATTTACGAGCACAAGATTGTCAGTCAGACTGTATATTAAATACTTCTGTTATTTTTATAGTTTGAAATGTGCAGAACATTCTATAGACTAAACGCTGACTTCCTTATATGGACCTAATAAGAACAAAAAAAGAGGGAGAAAAATTCATAATGTAAAAACCACTTCTGAAAACAAGATATGAATAAGTAGAATCTTTATAGTTAACAACTGAGACAGTGAAAGAACAGCAATATAATAGATTAGCTAGGTAATTCACTAATATTTCTAATACTGTGTTCTGTGGTACAATTTTCTAGAATTTTTCTCCACCCATGTCTCAAAAGTAGAATAGAATAGAATAGAATAGAATAGAATAGAATAGAATAGAATAGAATAGAAGAATAGAATTTCACTTGGAAGGGACTTAAAACTATCATCTGGTCCATCTGCCTGACCACTTCAGGGCTGACCAAAGGATGGTATTAAGGGCACTGTCCAAATGTCTCTTAAGCATTGACAGGCTTGTGGCATCAACCACCTCTCCAGGAAAGGCCTCTTCCAGGGTTTGACCACTCTCTCAGTAAAGAAATAATAATTAACATCAAGCCTGAAGCTCCCATGGCACAGCTTTATACTACTCCCATGTGTCCTCACTGATAACCTGTGACCATCATAGCTCTTGGAACAGACTAATGCTCCCAGTTCATCCTAGTGTGTTGGAGTACAATCATTTCATATGTTACCCTAAGCCCTTAGTGCTCCCTGGAGCAGGGTAGATGCTTTGTCACTTTCAGGCAATACTATGCCAACTCTTTACTTACTTTCAGCTTTCCTAATGGTATCCCTTTCCCTCAGCAATTCTAGTTTAAAGCCCTCTCAATCACTCCTGCCATCCTATGAACAAAGAATCATTTCCCCCCATTGGGACAGGTGGATACTGTCAGGCTCCATCATACTTTGTATCTCAAAGACTCTTCCATGGCTCTAAAACCACTGGTGGAGAGGCACCAGGGTTGGAGTCGGGCACTGATATCTTGGACATGCCTGTTTCTTCCAACACCTCTTTATTACTAGGATGACTGAGGAAAACACTGCCTGTGTTCCTGACTCCTTTAGCATTCCTCCCAGGGCCCTGGAATCTCTCTTGATTGTCCTTGGGCATCTTCTTGCAACATCATATGAAAGAGCAGGAGAGGTTAATAATCTGAAGGCTGTGCTAAACTCATCAGTTTTCTGGTGACATCCCTAATCCAAGTCACAGGGAGGCAGCAAACATCTGAAAAGAGAGTCCTGTCTGCAGATGGGTACCTCTTTTCCCCTCAGAAAGGAATCACCTATGACCATAACTCACTGTTTCTTCTCAGTGATAACTCTAATGCTGCTCTTGATGAAAGGGGTTGGTTGATTTGACTTTGATGAGTGAACTTCCATGGATTCCTCCTTTTCTATCTCACCATGTCCTTTGACTACCATACCCAGGGCTCTATACTTATCTGTAAGGTAGCTGAGAGAGCAAGGAGAGATTCCGCTTGTAGCTTCTTGCAGTAATTTGCTTCCACTCCTCCCTGTCCCTCATATCACTGCCTTCATCCTGGCATTAAAAAAAATTATTGGGTTTACCTCTGTAATGAGTGGTAGGATTTTTGAAGGTCACTTTGCCCAGTTCACCTTACTCCTCTATGAAATTAAACCCAGCATTTTATCACTCTGTGAGAAGACAAAAGTCTCAGTACTTGAAATATAGAACATCTTCATCTCTCTTTAAAAAGTGTCCCCTTATATCAGTCAGAAAAGTTCACTTGACCTTGTATCACTGTAAAAGTTGTGCATTTTTAGAAAACAGAAAAGGAATAAATCAACTTCCTCATTTTTTAGCCAAAACAAATTAATATGTTCATTATCCATTATTTGTTGACCCATTGTCACTTTTTTTTTTTTAAATTTATTGTAATTATGTATTACAGAGACAACCTTTATGGCCTTCTTTCACTTCATTCACTATTTTTCCTAGAATTACTGCTTGTTGTTACATCTCCAGTCTGTACTATATAACTTTTTTTGTTAACCCAGGCCCCAGCTTTCAAAGGAATCTAAAATACTCAGGTTTCCAGTTTGTAATGGCACTCATGGGGATTTCTGTACATGACATGCTTCAGTTTTGTCATATATATTTTTTGCCACTCTTAAATACTAGCTTTCTTATTGAACAGCTAATAGCTGTTTATTACTGCTAGCTCTTATCTTCCAATCTAAAAGACTTTTTTTTTTTTTTTTTTTGCAAGAAGTATCCTACTTATGCCCAAATGAATGGTTTCAAATTATAGGCCATTGAAAGCTCTACATTATCCAACTGTATCTATCTCTTTGATCTTTGCACTTGGTCTATTTATGCTGGTATTTTCTGTGATGTACAAAATGTTCCTTCTCTTTTTGTTAATTCTCCTCATGTATTACTAAATCCATACAATAACACAAGATTTTATTTGCATATTATAGCTACTGATTTTTTTTTTGGGGGGGGGGGGGAAGTAAAAGAACAAAAAGATAAATGGTAAAAGATAATTTAAAAAAAAAAAAGCACAAAATTTAGCTTTAGGATAAAAAAATCAATACTATCTGAAGTTATAAGACCTCCTTGAAAACACACAAAGACAATTCTGCCTCAGTTTTACTCTGAAAACACTCTTCTATTATTTAATTTATGCCTGGTTGCAATGCTACCTCTGCTAAGAAGGATGCAGTTAGTATAAAAGCCTTGGACTGTTTCAATGGAAATTCC
>JANIJG010000591.1:89028-102919 GCA_024611175.1 Megaceryle torquata | reverse complement strand
CGCGCGAAAGAAGATGGAACTAGATAAAAAGACACTTGGCGTGTTAAAAAAGAAAACCCCAAAAGGGGGAAAAAAAAAATTTAGAATTTTGAATTTTGGGGGGGGGGGGGGGAAAATCTTCTTTAAATTTAGAAATAATTAAAATATTGCCTACAGCATAAACTCAAGTAAATTTTGAAATGGTGGCTAAAGAAGATTTGGATGCTAGCTGACATCTAGATTTGACACTCCTTTAGTGATGGTCAGCGGAAGGTGGTCCTCACAGAATGAAGTGCATGTCTCCAAAAGCCTTTTCAGTTTTCTTTAATCTTCAGGGCAGCTTTTGCCAGAAGTTTGTACCTGATGAAGAAAAAGGAAATGAGATTATCATGGGTCTCACAGAAAAGGCAAACTCTTTGTGAGATGTTATAGGGGGCTTGTGGGACTGAGTGAAATTTATGAGCTGTAAGAGGAAGGGAAAATTTGGCAAAAGCAGGGCTCAGGGTGGATCAAGCTGTAGCAAGCACAACAGAAAAGAGAGACATTTCAGGAAGCAGAAATCCAAACAAAGCCATTTCCTTATGGAAAACAGAAAGTTAACTCTCAAAGAACACCAGAGAAGCACAAGAAGCATCAGCATTTGAGGGACAGATGTGGACAAGGAGATATTGGAGTGAACAGGGGGTGTTCCCCAAGGAATTGAGCCCGGACCCGCATCCAGTGAGGAGAAAGCAAGGGGCAAAGCCTGCACCTGCAGTGGATGAGCATATGTATTTAATCCCAGAGTGCCAAAGGAACTGCTACAGGTTGATGTAAAATGATAACTTCTGTGAAACAAGCCAAAATAAAAGCACTTGCGTTTGTCTGACTGTAAGATGCCACCACTGACTACTCCTTTAATAGTATAAAATGGAATTTAAAATCAACATAAATGCAATGAAAGGTGCTTTACTGTGGAAAAGGATTTCACTCTCAATAACAATAGAGCATTCAAATATAGTTTTCAAAGCAATTATTCATTAAAAAAATACATTACTGGATGCAAAATTATTTTGGTTAATTTCTTCTGAGTTTCCCCAGAGCACTGAGGTTTGTTACTGACTCTTAGCCCCCTGAAGACTAAGTAATAAAGTGCATGATACATGATAAAACACAGATGTTGAAAGAAAGTAATGAGTAAAATTAGTGTCTCAGTGAGCATGGTCTGAATTATCATTGATTTACTTATTAAGGCAGTCTTTGCCTACAAAGTCATGTGGGTACTCAGGATATTTTGAAGACAAAGAACCAGGATATCTTTAAACAGAAAATGCT
Organism: Megaceryle torquata; assembly: GCA_024611175.1. Classification (NCBI taxonomy): domain Eukaryota; kingdom Metazoa; phylum Chordata; class Aves; order Coraciiformes; family Cerylidae; genus Megaceryle; species Megaceryle torquata. Next base: position 101,626 of record JANIJG010000591.1, on the reverse strand, counting down.
TGGAAATCTATAACCAATGAAATAATTAGCATTTTCTTAATATACAGTGCCAAGGATGATATCTATGGAAGAGGTACAATCCCTTAGCATTATAAAGGGTTCTTTACTAAAAATAACAGCAATTTCTGGTATCCCTTTTAACCGCAGTTTCAACTTTTATACCCTTTGAGATTGGCACTGGAAGTTTTACATCCTCAACTGAAAAGAAACAAGGGTGTGAGCTACTCAGATATTTTATTTAAAGGAAAAAGAAAAAGAAAAAGAAGAAAGGAGTACATAGAAATTCCAAATGTGTACATGATATATACAAGGCACATGTTTAGGTTCACATAAACAGAACAAAACCAAAAAAGAATCCCCGCAGAAACAAATCCTCTGTCCTTTTATGTTAAAACTTAACAAAGAGTCAATCTTAGAGAAGTAAATTTACAAAAATAAATCTCCAGCTGTCCAGATGTGTTCTTTTTTTCACAGAGCTCTTCAAAATCCTCAGGTAGAACAGAAAGCAGTACCTCTTAGAACACAAGGCCCCATTTCTCTGCTTTAACTACAAAAAACAATGAGCATATTCCATGTACTTTATGTTCAACTTCCATCCAAGTCTTCTCATGTGGTCCAGCAGGGTCCCTAAAAAACATTGTCAATTTTTTGATAGTGATCCAAGTTAGTTTTGGTCTTGCATTGTGTAAATAACTTGGAATTTTACTAAACAAAACAAAATGAACAAGTTCTTGTTCCTTGAGTGCCCTGTGTTTTAACATAAAGATACATACATACCCAGAGTTTTCCTGGCTTTGAAGAGCTTTTATATAAATTTTACTTTAAATGAAATTCATGCACTGTGGGAGACTGCTCATCTGTTACAGATTGCTTTGAGGAATATGACACTCATGTTTATATTCCATGGGTTTTAAAATTTGCATTTTTCTTTGTACACTTTTTGCTTGAGTTACATGGAATATACATTTTTTCTTTTCTGCTTTTCCCTCCCAAATAAGAATGAACAAGTCTTTCTTTAGCAGTGAAAATTAGTAGCAAAACACATGTAAAATATATATTGTATATCATAGGGGCCCTGCATAATATTTTATTGATAAATTTTGCTTTCTTACAAGGAAGAAAGATAAAGTAAAGAAAAAAAAAAAGGAATGTCCTCAAATCATTCTAGCAGGTAAAATGACCTCAGAAGCACTCACCTCTGCCACAGAAACTATAAAAGCTGATGTGATAGTTCTGTTCACCAGATTGTTATTAATTGTCATTAATTCCTGTATGTATTTTAGAAAACAAGTATAAAAATGGGTTTTAATTAAAAAAAAAAAAAAAGGCAGAGACAATATTGTTCATGGAGTGATAAAAATGTAATCAACATATTATTTACAATAAATTGAGTTTTCTTAGATGATGTTGAGTCTGCACTTTAATTCCAGATCAGGTTGATAATTTTTCTATACTGTTTCATGGCTAAAGAATAAAACCTTTAAACAAGGATAGCCATTAATGGATGACAGCGCCCCAGTAAAATATCACTAGTATATAATGGTCTTTGAGCTGGGCTGCTTGATACAGGCCAGCTGACCCACTAAAACATAAAGCTGGAACAAAACTGCAGCCTCAAAGGCTCCTTATGCACAGAAAAACTGCCAAAAGCCTCAAAGTGTTTCCTAATAAGATTTCATGCATCCATAAATAAATAAATAAATAAATGTATTCTGATTCTTTTTATCAGCTATTACTGAACATTAGTCAGCATAAACTGTGAATACACAGGTTGAAGGAAAATGTATCTCCTTGACTTTCCACTCAAAGCTGAAGATCTGAGCATGTGATTTAAGTGTGTGCTTGAACAAGATACAGGAAAAAAAGACGTAGTTTGTTTTTTTGTTTGGTTGGTTGTTTTTGGTTTGGTTTTGTACTATTATATGTCGAATTTAATACATGAAAGACTTTCATAAATATCTGCCTAACATACATAGAATTTACTTAAATGGACCATCTGAGTTCTTTTCAATAACAAAAAAAAAAAAAAATCGTTGAAAGTATTAAAGTCTGCCATTGTGTGCTGAAGGTGCCAGATTGTTCCCTGTTCTTTTACTTCTAAATTGAGAGGGGCTGTGTCTTTATTTTTATAATTTGCCACTGCTGGCAGAATGTTTACAATTTACTCTTTACTGGCCACAAAATAGTTCTGTAATCAGGGACAAAGTTCAAAACTTCAGTAAGTGAGCCGTTTGTGAAGTATATTTTAAAATTAATTAACTGTGGTTCGTTCTCAAGATTTCTATGGTTCACAAAACTGTAGAAAGCTGAAGAATTTCATATACTTTTGAAGGCATGATGTATCAAATCAATGCAAGCAAACAGATAAAAGGAAGAAAGAACAAGATTTACATACATTTGTTTAATTTCCAAAACATTTTTCCATAACAATCAAAATAATTGTACACAAGTCTTTAAAATTATGGATGGTCCCTCTAAAAATTAAACCTACCGAAACAGGCTGTAGTAAAGTATATCAAGTATCCTAAGACACCAAGGTTGGTCTACCACTGAACTTCTTTTCCATGTTCCTTTATAGGAAAAGTTACAACTTTAATGTCATGGCTTAATTGTTTTCATAGGTGGGCCTATAACAAAGAACCAGGATATCTATCAGACATAAACACAGATATGACACTAGAGACATGAAAGACAACCTTGAAAAAAAGACTTAAAATTAGATATAAAGAAGCATTTTCCAAGGCATGAAGGGTACATTCCTAAACCACTTAAAGAAGCCCCAGATTTGTATATGTTTTAAAAAGGAAACCTTATAGTCAGTTGTCCTGGATTGAGTGAGAATAGAACTAATTCTGTTCAGTGATTTTACTTTTCAGTTCAGGACTTGTAACTAACTGCACTTTCTGAAGTTAGCAGCCTGTTTTCCCAGACAGTGTCTGCTGCCAGCAGTGATAACACCCTGTGTTTAGGGTTACTACCAAGGATTGATATGCAGACCAAGGCCACTGCGGAATCTTGTGTAGCACATTGGGGGGCGCAGGAAAGCAAAAGGCCGCACCTGCAGGGAGGAGCGGACAGGGCAGGTGACCCCAAACTGACCAATGATTTATTCCATCCCATATACATCATATTCAATATAAAGCAGAGGGATCTGAAGGGTCTAGGGAGTTCTTTTTGTTAGCTTGCTAGTTTTGTTTGCTTTCTAGCTTGCTTGCTTGCTCACTCACCCTCTTTCTGGGGTTCCCAGGCTCTTCTCCCCTCTTGGACCACATTGCCAGTTTTGCTTGGCTTGGTTCAGGTCCTCTTTTGGTTCCTTCCTTTGAGCATTCAAGGAGGACTCTGTCCATTCTGCTTTCGATCCCAGTCAGTGTGTTCCTGAATCCAGTATCAGAATCCAGCACCTGAACACAGCTCCCATCTGCTGCAGAGCCCAGTCTGGGACTGGTGCCTGCTGCACAGCATCAGTGGTGATGGTGATGTAATTACCATTGGGGGGTTGGGTTCTATACTGGTTTTGTATATATTTGTACATATTCTATTTTATTATTATTATTATTATCATTAAAGCTGTTCTAGTTTCCTTTTCTAATCATGAAGTCTCTCTCCCTTATTCCTTTTCTCTTCCCCTTTCGGGAGGGAGGGGGGGTTAACAGAGAGCATCTGTGATAGGTCTAAGGGGCCACCCTGACCCTAAACCATGACATCAGTGTTGGCAGCTCTGACTAATGTGCAGCTGAGAGCTGGAAAACACCAAGAAAGAATGCACTATAGTAGAGTTTGCTTGACCTATAAGGATGGTTATAAAAAAGAGAAGCTGTTTTCATTCTCTCTCAGAAGGTCTATGTGCTGTTGATAATCCAGGCTAGGACACATCACCTGGAACTGGCTGAAAATGATCCAGACTTCATTAAAAATGAAGTAAAACAATGATCAGATGCCTACATTAATGTACATTTATATGAAAATTTGCAATATTTACTTCCTGAGATTAACAAATAATAGTTAGTAAATTAATACATTTTGGCTCTTAATAAATTTTGCCTGAATTAAACCATATTTAGTGCATTTTTTCTTGTTTTCTGTACTTCCTGAATACCACAAAATGGTGATAATGCACAGAAGTCTGAACAAACCAACAGGAAAATGATTCACTGGAGGGAAGGGATGCCACCCAAAGTGAACCTGATAGCACCCTGAGAGTCAGCCCACACAAAACTCATGAGGTTCAATAGACCAAGATCAAGGTCCTGCAACCAGACAGGGCAATCCTTAATGTCAGTAGCGACTTGGCTATGAATGAGTTGAGACGAGCTCTGTGGAGACGGACTTGAGGGTACTGGTGGATGAAAAACTGGACATGAGCTGGCAGTGTGCACTGACAGCCCAGAAGCCAATGGCACCCTGGGCTGTATTCCCAGTAGCGTGGGCAACAGGTCGAGAGAGGGGATTCTGCTGGAACACCTCTCTACAGGCTTTGAGCTACCTAATCTAGTGGAGGGCTGCACTAGATGAACTTTAAAGGTCCCTTCCAACCCCAAACCATTCTATGATTCTAAAACCCTCCACTGTTCGTGGTGCATTTGTGCCATTACTCCTCTATTGAACATCCACTTTTATGCAATAATGTAGCTCTTAACATGCATTATTTTCTCCTCCAGAATCCCAAAGTTACTTTCTACCTTCACTAAAAAACACACACTTAATTTCATATAGCATCACAGGCACCAGAAATGAATGGGGAACCAAATGCAAGAAGTTTTAGCTCTAAGCATATTTTTTAAATTTTTTAAAAATAATTCTTCTTAGGAGGATCTCTGCAGCAACCAGCTGGTATTGCCAGTGGTTTAGAAAGCCTAAACTGTGTATGTATTCAAATGAGAATAAATAGGCGTACATATTCAAGAAGGATAAATTCATTCATGAGACAAATGCTATTATAAGCAAACTTAATAAAAATAAAAGCATGTTTTGGTAAAAAAAAAAAAAAAAAGAAGACTAGTACATTAATAAAAACAATAGCCTTTGGCAAAAGCAAGGTATCTGAAACAATAACAAAATTCATGGTGTGTTTAATGGACCCTGTGTTATTGTGATATAAGGAAAAAAGTCCAGAAATGTTAAATGGAGCTTGCAGCTGTTTTGCAGATTTCTCCAAGCTTCAGTTATTAAGAATCTCAGAGGCTGAGGGGAGGGACAGCTAAAGAAAAAAGTTTAAACTTTAAATGTAACATTTAAAAAAGAGTCAACTGCAAAACATCTGTCATCTTGCACTGGAAAGGTTGGTTATCAAATGGCTCGTTGTCTGTGATTACATTTTGGACACCTTTTATAAACAGAAAGGGATGTCAGAAAAAAGGGACACTTCATGAGTTACTTCTCACCATGTCCCACAGTCACCACCATGCTTCCATGCCCTGCGTATGAGAAGTGTCACCTAGAGAAGGGTAGATTTAGATTGGACATTAGAAAGAACATCTTAACTATCAGGGTGGTAGAACATGGAATGGGTTTGACCAGGGAGGTGGTGGAGGTGCCATTCAAGGTCAGGCTTGATGAGGCACCAAGCTACCTGATCTAGTTGAGGATGTCCCTGCTTACTGCAGTGGGGTTGGACTAAGTGACCTTTGGAGGTCCTTTCCAACCCAAGGCATTCTGTGATTCTTTCTATGATTCTATCTGTAAGTCTATGTGCAACTCTGTGCCCAGAGGACAGATTTCTCATCCCCTCCTCAGCCCGACTGCTGCAGACAACCACCCCCTTCCCAGTACATGCATCCACAGAGAACAGAGACATGGCACAGGTGCACCCTCTCTGTCTTAATCCATGTCCATGTTCACATCTGCAGGTTTCTCAGCCCCTAGAGTTGACCTGAATCCTGTCCAGCATCTGTGGGCCCATAACTTGGGCTTCTTTTCATCCAATCTCCAGCTCCACATCTGAATTTTTCCAGATTATTGTTTCCTTCTCCATATCAACTAGTCCAGACTGAATTTTTCTAGTCAATCACACACAGGTTAACAAGAACACCAGTAGTCTCCTGGGATGCATTAAGAGTCGAGGGAGGTTCTCCTCCCCCTCTACTCTGCCCTAGGGGGGTCACTTCTAGAGTATTGTGTCCAGTTCTGCGCTCCCAGTTCAACAGAGATGAGGAACTACCAGAAATAGTCCAGCAGATGCTAAGGGTACTGAAGCATCTCTGTGCTGAGGAAAGGCTGAGAGCCTTGGAGCTGTTTAGCTGGAGAAAGAAGACTGAGAGGGGATCTGATCAATATCTAAAGGGTGGGGGTCAAGAGGATAGAGCCAGACTCTTTTCGATGGTGCCCAGTGACAAGACAAGGGGCGACAGGCACAAAATGGAACCCAGGAGGTTCCACCTAAATATGAGAAAAAACTTGTTTGCTGTGAGGGTGTCAGAGCCTGTCCCAGGCTGCCCAGAGAGACTGTGGAGTCTCCTTCTCTGGAGAGATTCCAAACCTGCCTGGACAACGTGACCCTGGGCACCCTGCTCTGGGTGACCCTGCTGGAGCAGGGGAGTTGGACAAGATGATCTCCAGAGGTCCCTTCCAACCCCCACCCTTCTGGGATTCTGTGAACAGAGTGTAGACTCCCAAGAAAAATTTAAAACTTAAAGTTGTTTTTCATGTCATTAACCAGATATCTCCATGAACCAGGTGTCCTTGCAACCCACATATCCTTACATTCCATCCCTCCTTAGACAGTGTACTTCTCCATGCTGACAACTTTCAATTACTTCAGCAGTATTATTCTTCCACTGCAGGCCCATCATGTTTAATACATTTCACCTGCACTTCATGAATATTTTACTGTGTCATTTTTATGAGTAGTAAACACTGTAAAAAAGAACGCCCAGAGGAAACATCTCACGACCTGCAGCTGCACAACTGCAACGTTCCCCTAACTGCTCTGATTTTATTATACCTGTGACTCTGCCACAGAGGCAATGTCTGGGTTAACATTTGCAGTGATTCGTGAACCTTTCTGCCCAGGTTACCAGAGTATGTAATGTGTGCACTAGTTTTGTTGTTTGATTGTTTGTATGTTTTTCAGGAAAAAAAGACTTTTCATTCCTTAAATTCACTATCAATTGTATTCTCCTATAAATAAAAGCCACATTTTTGGGGAATAAAGGTGGATGCTGTGCGATTGAATTTACCAGAGAGATACAGACTGAGAACACAAGATCTTAATTACAAGGTTTTCCATTTGTTAGATTGAAATCATATTAAAATGCCCTTTGTAATATGGTGTTTTCATGGTATTCCTCTAAGCTACAGTCTGGGGGTAGCTATCCAAAGCTGGCTGTCTATTGTGTCTAATCTCCAGTCACTACACACATTAATCCCCCCTTTTTTTTTATTTGCACATTTTTCCTATTAATCCCATAATTTTGCATAAAGCATATTTGTCAGTTATGTGTCCATATAGAATATAAAATTCAGCTTATACAGAGACTTCATTTTTACATTCACACATTACCCAATTTAGCATGGAATATTTTCTTCTGCTGACAAATGTTAGAATTTAAAGATACCTTATGCAATAAAATCAAGGGAAAAATGCCAAATCTGCAAGAATTTTGTATCATGAACATATTTAAAATTGCCTAAAAAAATAACTGCAACATTAATTCTCTCAACTTGCAAGTATGGAAATAAACTTGAATAGAGAACCAAACAGCTTCTGCCTTCAAGGAATCTGACATATACATCCCTAACAGTCACAAGATTTCTAACAGAACATCAAAACATTGCTGTCTGTAAATTGAAAAGTGGAGATAATATAAATATAAATATATATATGTGTGTGTCCGTTTATGCATTCATTAGTTAGAAAATTTTTAACTACCTACAGTGTACAGCAGGACAGAGTTTTTACATGGGTATTTAAATAGCAAAATATGTCAGCACAGATGTAATGCTGATCTGCCTCACACTTAATAATCATATTTAAATAACCAGCTATTTCCTAAATAGCATTTTCCTAAGAGCCTTGTAAGTGCATAAATGTGTCCAGCAGCATTAGTATTTATTACCCAGAAGAACTTGTGAAGTATATAAGACAAATTAAAAAGAAATTAAACATCTTTAGGAACAACATGGCAGTGACATAATCATCCAATTGATTTCATTGAGTACTTTTGAAAGTCTGGGTGCAATAATTCGTTTGAAAAGTTTTTCTCCTGCTCTTTTACTATGAAAAGCCATTTTGTAAACTGAAGTAACGAAGCTGTTTACTTCCAACATCTTTCTAGGTGAAATTATCTCGATTGCTATTAATTTGGAGGATCATCCTTGATACAGCCCCTAGATCAGGTGAGATCACCTAATGTACTACTCGTTTTACACACACTTACTAGAAACAGTGACCCTTCAATGAAGGTTAATTTTTACTTTGGACAAAGTTGAGACTAGCCCGTGCAGAGTTGGCACACCCCTGTGTTGGAAGAATAACCTCATAAGCAACCTAGTGTGACTGATTACAGTTTCCTGATTGTTTAGAGTAAAATGGGGCAAGACCACCAAGGTTTGCCAGGAGATAACCAAACATCTGCCTAAAACCAAAACTTAAACCAACCCTTAAGGTCCAGGGGAAGCATACAGCACATCCTGTGATTGCAAAGCTCAGAAATTGTATGTAGATGTGCTGCAAGCACAGATCTGTGAGCAAACTGCCCTGCAAAAGAGAAGATGGCAGTACAAAGGAGAGGGAAAGTTCATCCCTCTGAGGGGAGATGTGGGGGTGCATATAGGCGTGCGTGCATGCATCTATATTGATACATCACACCCTGTATATCAAACTCAAGCGCATGGTTATATTAAAGATGGTTTGCAGATCTCTATGTCTCCATTGCCCTTGCCCTCCACTGTGAAAGTGAATTAGAAGGTGTGTGCCTTGAAATTCTAATGGTTTGTCCAGATTATTGCACTCTTCACCCAGGCAGTCTTATCTTCCAAAATACCTACATATTTTTTTTTAAATAGAACAAGAACATGAATATCCATATTAGATGACAAGTTTCAGAAATTACATCCTTCTAAGAAATCTATACCAAGAGATGTTTTAATCAACTCAAAATGTGTAATTAAATGCTGAATTTCATTGTAGACATAATTAATATATTTTTTTACCAACTAAAAAATAAAAACACTATTTTAAAATGAAAGGTTTGTCTCATTTAGAAAATGCTGAAATTGAAAATTTTACATAAAAAACCCCTTTCTGTATGTAATGAGTAGCTGTATTTTACCTATGCTTATTAGTAGATTTGTTCATGAAAAATATACTTTTCAATTAACTTAATAATCTTCCAAAACTTGTCTCCACCTCTGTACAGTGTCTCTTTACCTCTTCTCGAGAAGCTTATATAGCTGCTGCCCAAATTGACTGAAGATGTGACACTATTATCTGGGGCTACATATATGAAACATAGTGCTTTAAAAATCATTCATGTTTGAGAGAATATTTGGAAAATGAAGCTCAGCCAATACAAGTAAAACAGGTGGGGGTTTTGCTATTTATATTTTTCCTAGAGACAGTTTAATGCAAACATCAGATTCTGCAGGCTGCAGTCAGGGACCTGTAAGTGCACAAATACATCAGTAGCTTATCAATGTACCCAGGGTTCATAGCAGCTTTTGGCAGACTGAAAGCTGATGTAAGTCCTGTCTGCACTTTGAAATTGCAGCATTATAAACTAATTCAGTTTTGGTCTATTTAATGATAAATATTTATAGCATAGTGTGAGGACAGGATTCTCAGAAAAATTACATGAGCGTTGAAATGCTATTTAAAAAAGGTGCAAACATACTTCCACTCCACCAAAAAAAAAAAAACCAAAAAAAACCCCACACCTAAAACTCCAGAAAACAGCCAATACAAACCCATGGAGTAGGTAGATCAAGCACTTGGTGATTTGTCCTTTTTTTTATAATCAATGGAGAAGAGATTGTTTTGCCAAACCTTCCTCGAAGGCTATACCATCTCATACCAATCAAATAATGAAATCTTAAGCTCTGGTTTGCACTAATAATACAGACTTCTCAGATCCTTTTCTTTTTTTTTTTTTTTTTTTGGTATATCATTATGTAAGCTTGTCTGGGTGTGAAAATAATCAGGATTCTGAGATTTTGCTCTTGTGCCGGACCATACTCTCAAATGAGAATATACCTATGAACCTGTGAGAACTTGGGTGTCATATGCCAACCCATTTCTTGTTGAAAGGGAAACTGTAAAAATAAATTGAAAATTAAGGATAATGAACTTGTGTTTATATGGCACTGTAGGGAATCAGTCATTTAAACTACTAGACCCTCTGGCACAGAGTACAAGAGAGGCTGCTAATTAACAGTAGTTGGTTATTAATCACACTTCTTCCCTCTTCATTCATTCCAAGTGCTTGCACTACAAGTGCTCTCCTTGGTTTGAGAAGAGCAGCTGTATCTATTTCTACATATTTGAATAGACAGATGTTAGGAGGACTTCAATTCTCACACATTTTCATGAAAATAAAGGTCTTACTGTTACAATCTCAATCTTAAGGCTAAAACTTTTTAGGGTGATGCCTCTGTTCCAGCACTGAAAATAGAGCCCTTGAACCTTCCCAGTTATAGTACTTTATAAATTCATTCTAGGTAAATTTAAAGTAATCTACATGAGAAAACAAACATAAAATTGTGATTGGTTCTAAGCTGATCACTCAAGAGCATAACATTGTGATGAGCAGGCCCAGAATGAGAACATCTCAATAGAGTGAAAAGTCAGACAAAATGTTAGAAAATATTAGGGAGGGGAGAAAGAGCAAAATAAGATATGCTATTGTGCCACTGTTTAAGTCTTCTTATACATTATGGAAAAATCACAGGATTGCTGACATTGGAAGGCACCTCTGGAAGTCGTCCAGTCAAAATGCCTGGTCAGGAAGGGTCAGCTAGAGAAGTTTATCCAGGATTGTGTTCAATAGGGTTTTGAGTATCTCCAAGGATGGTGAATCCACAGCCTCTCTGGGCAACCCATGCCAGTGTTTGATCCCCCTCACAATAATAAATAAATAAGCAAAATTTGTTATTTTTAAATGCAGTTTCCTGTATTTCAGTTTGAAACCACAGCCTCATGTCCTGACACTGGACACCACTGAAAGATACCCTCACATTGGGTATTTATACACAGGGATACGACCAGCCCAAGCTGCCCCTTCTCTCAACATCTCTCACACCCAGCCCTAGACACAGCAGTCCAGATGTGGCCTCACAAGCACTAAGCAAGGATCACCTCCTTAACTTTCTAGCAAATGCTCTGCTCATTGAAAACAGTTAAAGGTTGGCATAGTAATAGGAAGAAATGTCACGTATGGTGGTGGCACCCTTCTCCCACATGAGGGACAACTCAGCTCCTGAACACTGTGGTAAAAGTGATAGGAGGTAGGCAGACTGTTGTTTTCACCTTGTAAGGCCATTTCCATGTTCAGATGGCTTCCAAAACACTTTGTGGCATTAGAGAATATAATTGAGCTTCATTTTATCCAGTGTTGAAATGCAGCAAATGGTTGTTAGTCCTTAGGCACGTAGCTCAACAGGTTAGGACAAGAACAGAAGAACTGCTAATTCGTACACCACTAATGATCAGAACAAAAAGCACCTCCAAAACTGTGAAGTTGTTACCTTTTTTTATGCTATTGACCCCATTGAACTCAAAGACAGAAAATGATAACTGTCTGTGAAAATTGCAATTTTCAAGTGATTTATCTCCTTTCTTCTTCAGATTAAGTATTGTCTTATTTAATACAACATAATTGTATGAAACAATTTATTTCAGCTTTCATTTGATAGACACATTACTGCTGTGTGCCAATATAACTTCTAATTATAGAAATGAACATTAGATCATCTACTAAAATTGATAGCAGATGTGGTCTAGTTTCATATAAGCAAAAAGCACAGCTGGAAGTTTGTGGGAATGTGGCACAAATATCCATGTTAACTTTTCAAGTATACTGCCATTATTTACTATGCTGAACCCAAGCAAAAAAAAGTGTTCCTTAAGGGCTTAAAAAAATTACAGAGTAAAAGTTAAATTTATAGTGCTTGAAATTTATTGTGATCTTATTTTATCTTTCTTTGGTTCATTCCCCTTACTATTTTTCTGAAGGAACACCTACTCATAACTTTACACCCATTGTTTTCCAGAGGAACTTCAAGTCACTTTGGTTATCAAGTCTTTCCAGTTTGCTATAAAGTTTGTTAACATACATAGTAACATAGAAATGTCTGGGTTGGAAGGGACCTCTAGAGGTCATCTAGTCCAACCCCCCTGCTGAGAGCAGGGACATTCTCTACTAGAGCAGGTTGCTCAGAGCTCAGAGTGTCAAGCCCCACCTTGAATATCTCCAGGGATGGGGCCTCAATCACCTCCCTGGGTAACCTGTTCCGGTGCTCCACCACTCTCGTGGTAAAGAACTCCCTCCTTATTTCTAATCTAAATAAATCCACTACTTTCTAATTTAAAAACCATTACCCCTCATCCTTTCACTCCAGGCCTTTGTAAACAGGCCCTCTCCAGTCTTTTTATAAGCTCCCTTCA
>JANIJG010000591.1:24462-53715 GCA_024611175.1 Megaceryle torquata | reverse complement strand
TAATTTTCATTAAAGCTGTTCTAGTTTCCTTTTCTAATTAACATCTCTCTCCCTTATTCCCTTCCTCTTCTCCTTTGGGGGGTAGGGGGCTTCACAGAGAGTGCCTGTTATAGGTCTAAAGGGCTCCCCTGACCCTAAACTGTGACACATACAAAGACATTCTTGAACTTATTTTTCACTGTGCTCATTGGCAATTTTTTAGGCATATCAATCCCCCCATTCAGACTTGCATTGTGCCTTCTCAGATTGTCTATATTTCTACCTGAATTTCTACTTGTTGTATTTTATTAGTTAATTTGTCACATATATTGTCATTTGTAGGCTGGACATTAAATCCCTTGTGGGAGGCACTTAATATTGTAGCAGTAACTAGCAGGACTCTCATTCAAATTCACAAAAGTAAGAGAATAGGAGCAAGAGCACCATGGAACATCAAAATTGACGTTGTAGAGAAATTGTCTTTTGTGATCTAGCTTGTTTACTTTGAGATTTTACAAAGCACTATTCCTATGTGGCCATTAAAGGAAATGATAAAAGGTAAGTAGAACTCTAAGAAATAAAATGCAATAGGAAATGCAAGTTTAGGAGAGAAACCTTAAAAAATACAACAATTTATGTGCTTTTTCTCACTGTCCATTTAATATAATTCCTGTTAATTTTGTTTAAGAACTATTTTAATTATACCTCACAGAATACATATGGAGACCTAAAATTAGAAATAAAATCTTTCTATAACAGATGCATGAACTTTTAAAAATAAAATTATTTGAGAAGTGCACAAATGCAGTTATTTTATAAAGCTTGTTATATTTTATGATTTTAAAATAAAATAAACATTACCTGAAGCTGCTGCAGAAAACACTTTTTTAGGACTAGGACATCCTTAATTTATGTTTACCAGAGCGCTTTATCAACATTCATATTTAAATCACAATTACTGAAACAATAGACTTCTTACTAAGATATTCTTCAAAATCAATAACCAGAACTGTGTCTTTCTACAGACTCAAACTGCAGTGTCTGATAAATTCTGCTCCTCACCCCACCCCACCAGTGAGCAGTCTGGGGGTGCACAAGGAGTTGGGAGGGGACACAGCAGGGACAGGTGACCCCAACTGACCAAAGGCATACCTGCAGACCATATGATATATGTCCAGAAGTAAATAAGTATATATTCGATGCGTAGTACCAAGAAAAATTCATTAGGACCACACAAATTAACAGTAACCTGTCCTCTATCTCATTTCCCTGCCTCTGGGGTAGCTGACAGGTGCAGCTGTAACACCCAGCCAAGGTGTTTGAAAGAAAAGTAGCAGGTGTTTTGTCTAGGAAAAGAAGCCTATAATCTTCGCCTCCAGTAATTTTTCTGGTACCAGACAAAGGGCTTTTCTGAGTATGGATGTGGCATAAAACACAGTCTGTAAAAGTGAATGTGGATTAAGGCATTAGAATGTGTAGCCCTGAAGCTCAAAGGACTTTGCTTTCTTTTTTTGGGATACAGCTAATGTTTAATTTAAAAAGTCATCAAACAAAACAAACAATACGTGGCCAGTGAGCAAGTTCTACTTACTGCCAGGATGATGTGGAGAATTTCCATTCTTTCTGTCTATCACATTTCTTTAAGATATGTAGCCAGTGGTCATTTGGTCTCCAAATCTGTGGACTTTTTTCCCACATATTTTCACACACATATTCCCTTGCCTATTTTTAATCGGTGTAACAGAAACATAGAAATACTTTTTCTATTTTTTTTTTTTTTAATCTATTTGCTTTATTGATTAAAGACTAATTGTGAAAAGCGTAACAGTGAACTGAGCCAGCCATTTCTTAGTCACCATTGCTCTGGACTCTCCTTTTAAAATGAATGGAGTGCCCCCTACCAGCGATTTTTGTCCTAGTTAAAGGAGCATCTGTAGAAGCATGTCTCACTTCTAGGTCCTTAGCTAGCACTAATCCTTTTCATAAGGATGACCAAGAACTTGGCAGCTAATTCGTTATTTATTTTGTCCTTAACTTGTTATTCTCTGGGGAATTTAGCATGTCAATCAGTGAAAAATGACGCACTGACAGTGTTTGTTTACCTAATTTGTCTTAACAGACTCAAAAACTACATTCCATGCAGTGTTTCTTTGAAAGCCCTGATTTCATATCTACAAGGTTTTTTAGGGGAAAAAAGTTTTCTTATGAGACTCAGTGCATTTTAAGTGCAAGAACGGGAAACTTTATAACTTGTAATATGTACATAAATAGACCTTCTGAGAGCTATCACCAGACTTAACTCAGAAGCAGCTCCACTGAATGGTGCAATGCATAAACCTGCAATGAAATAAAATCGATACTAGATATTGTATATTTTGTGGATGGAAATTTCTTGCTTTGGGTTTTTGGTGTTTGGTTGGTTGTGGGTTTGTTTTCTTAAAATTTTCCTTTATCTCATGTGTTTCCTTTATGGTTGTGAAAATGAATTAACACAATCTCGTAATCTATAAACAGCAAATTTGTATCATAGATTTCCACACTAACCCTCTTCTCCTTACAGGGTTTCTTTTATTCATGCAATTCAGATTCAAGTAATGCTCTAAATAGTATTGTTTAAAAATATAGATAGCATTTCTAGAAACACACTTAACTTCTGTATTTGCTGTAAGATGTTTCAAACCTCTTCAGTTTTCTGTCCTTTAAGGTATTAGACATATACTTAATTGACGTGTAAATCAGATGGGGCATATATATGCTTGAAATGGGGCATATTGTGAACCAGGTTTGACAATACAGTCACCTATAGTGTCTATCTATCACTCAGAGAATGTATTAGAATGTTTTAGAATGTATTTCTAAGAAAGTTAATGAGCTATATTTTTATACAAAAGGTCCAGCATAAGACAATTCCAAAATTTAAAAATATATGTTTGCCTCGGTGCAGTTTAAGAACGTTCTGGGTTTTTTCCATATAAGTTTCTAAAGCTTTATATTTCCCTTCTTGTTTAAAACCACTTAGTTATTTCAGGTGTGTTTATACTAAATTCTACATTTTAAGCTACCTAACTTCAAACATAAGCAGTCATATCTATTTTCAAAGCTATCTGCATACAGATAGACTTTCCACAGTTCTCTGTGGTGCAACATGATCGTTCCAAGTGATGTAGGGGCAAAAGTGGCTTTGAATTAATCTATTACTGAGAATCTCAAAAGGCATTTTAAATTACAGAAGCTTTTCTTGACTGCTTTTACAAGCTGCAGAGCTGTCTGGGTTCTTCCCAGATTATTATATGATATCCTTGTTCTTTGCCATCCCTCTTCATCAGCACCCATCACAGCCATATTCAGACCCTGTCACTACCATTCACTGCAACTGCTTGAAATGCTTGGAAGATCCTGTAATGATTCAGATAATACACTAGCTAGAACAAAAGATTTTTTAACCCCCTTTTACATTGCCTTAAGCATTGCTATAAAGGGGTCAAGATGGTAGGTAAGGATCTGAAACACCATATTTAATGATAAAGCATTTCTAGTTGACAGTTACTTTCAGCATTTCTGGAATCTCACTCATGCTCAGTGCTCAGCTGGTCTAAGAGGGCTACATGATTGTGACCAATTCAAGAGCTTAATTTCACTGAACGACTTTTGTGCTTTGGAAGAATAAAATAACAGTATTTTACATTATAAAGTATTCATATTTGAGAAACAACATTCAGTAACTTTTATGTCTTTATGATTGACAAATTATGAAAATACTTTCCTCTGCAATCCAGTGAGGTACAATCACTCATCAATTAGACTTCATTGCCTCACTGACTAGCTGTATTGTGTTTTGTTTTCACACACTGCTGAAAAATAAAGAATAAACCAACCAAATAAATACGAAAACAACTTTTAAGAGGGATGGAACTAAAAGGTAAACCTCAGTTGAAACTTCGAATAAATATGGGGTTTTTTAACTCTATTCAATATTACTGGCATTCCTGTGTGAAATTTTCAGTGAACTGATTATTACTATCATTAGGAAAAAGCAGATAGGACAGCTTGACACTGATCTCATTCATATGTCTGTAAATGATCCTACACTAGTGACATTAAATAATATTGATAATTAGTAGCAAGATATAATGATCAGTAAAATTTTGAAACTCTATCAAAAAAATCAAATTTATATCAACATCCATGGGAAATAATGGATCCATTAAATCTTGAATTCACAGAGCTTCCTCAGGGATATGGTAATGGAAAAAAGGCAAAATATGTCATAAACTGAGTATGTTAGTCACTGGAGTACTTGTACTTGCATAATTTCATAGTTATTGTGATTAGCAGAACTGTCACAGAAAAGCCTTTCTAACCGAAACTTTAATGCATTATGTGCTTCAAAAAAAGTAAGACATGGTTATTATCCCCACTCCCCATTTGCTACCTTAAATATACAAAGAAGATGAAGCATGGGGGGATGGAACAGGGTGAAAAAATTTAGCATAAACTGTACAGTAGATGGGTATAGTTGCATGCATATAGAAGCTCGTGCCTCAATTGGGGGAGACAAATCTTCCTTCCTGGTTCTGAGGTCAGTGACACTTGAAGGACCTTTGTTAAAGAAGTTTTTTCACCCTTCGTTTCCCATAGCAGCATCTTGGGCATCGAATCTTATAAAAATAATTCATTCAGATGGTACAGCAGAAAAATAGCTCGAGATGGGTCCCTCCAGAGAGGGACTCTGAACAAAAAAATAGCATTACAATTTAACTTCCGCTCCCCTTATGCAATGGTTTGGTCCAATAGTTATATTTGGGTCTAGGATCTTCTTGTTCCTCGTTGGATTCTTTCTCTGTCTCCAGGCTGGTAGCTCCTTTTCTTATCTCCAGGATGCAGCTTTTGCTGACAAATGTGGCTACCTTATTTCTAACAGGATACAGCTTCCTTGGGGCCTCCCTTCATGTAACTAAGTGTAAGTTCAGCATAAGTTCATCGCTTGTGGCCTAAGGCTTCAGTAAATCCAGCTATTCATGCTAAGCTAAGCAAAGCAAGTTTCAATTCAAATAAATTTTAAGCGATCATCCAATTAATCCAAATAGTCTCCAAGTAAACCATTTTAATCCTCAACACCCATCCAACACCAAGATCTTCTACATTAATTGTTTCAGTGTGTAATGATATGAAGACTTTTTGACCTAAACAAAATAGATGAAACATAGAATGTGAAACCGCAGCAGAGAAACAAATTAATTCCAAATAACATGCCCTCATCTGACATATTACAAAGCACAGAGATTCTTCTTTATATGATAATGCCATGAACGCTGGGGGGTTCTGCTGGTTTAGGCTACTTTCTACATGCCTTAAGCCTTTGTAGTTCAGACCAGCTGAAAGTGGGATAAAGCACATACCCCAGGACTCTCAAGATTAAATTCTGGTCCTGTCTGAAGTAAATGGCAGCACTGCAGGCTTTCTACAGAATTTAAGGCTCTACAATGTGATTTACTTGATCAGACATGAGAAATGCCAATTGCTTGTTTGTTCAGCAACAGGTCGTGATCCAGGCAAGATGCCAAGGACGAGGAATGTCTTAGTTTCACATAACAGCCAACATCTCTTACATGTAGACATTTTCTGTTTCTCTGTGTGTGTATATCTATAGATGTATGTTTTTCTGTGTAAACATACTTAACATCATATATATAGCACTCAGCCTTATTCTAGACTTTGGTAATTGTGTGAACCTCGATTCTTCTCAGTTACCATAGTAACAGGGCACTGAGTTGAGATATGAGTAGTCTTCCCTTGGTATGATTTTGATCAGGTCTTTCTGTTGCAAATTAATATGAAATTGGAAGTCAATAATAAATGAAAATATCTTTTCTAAGCAGCAACTGGGGATGTTAACAGGATGAACAGCAGGAAGTATTAATCAATATAGCAGTCAGCTACTTCCACTTGAAAACAATATAATACAGAAGAAAAGCTACTGATTTTTTATGAAAATCAGTTGAAAATAACTTCCAGGAGAATTGTAATGCAGAACCAATCATTTAAACTGCATGAAGAATGATAAGCTACAGTCTTCTTCATTTTAAGGCCTCTTAATTCCTATCTTTTAATTAGGCATTGCTTAATCCATCCTTTGTTTAAAGGACCTGGTGACTAATGGTGACACATTGATATAAATACCCTGTACACACACTATCACCTCATGTAGGTAAAGTTATACTTATAAACTTCTGTATGGAAAAAAGCCAACAACCTACAGGAGAAAGGTCAAATACAATGAAAACAATGGAGGATTTACATAGAAAATATATGATGTTTGATGGCATCATCTGCTTGTTACTTTCATAATTGTTTAAGAAAACATGACTTGTGTTAAAACTGCAAAACCACATGGAAGAAATCAAAATGTTTAATTTAATCTTGTAGAAAAATGCTTTTATGATTTAGGAGCCAGAATGTGGGAGTACTGAAAGAGGAATTGTTGAAGTTTATGCAACCAACTTGCAGAGTCCTTTTTGGAAATAGAAAGTAGCTTGTCATGCAAGATTTACATCTAAATAGTCAATAAACAAACAACTCCGTGGAACCAAGAATTTCCCATTATTACAGGGTTTCCCTAAACATATAGTCTCTTCCTTTCAGAAATTCTGACTACATAGCATACAGAGATTTTTCATGCATGCTGCTGTTCTGATTACAAAACTACTGACAGGTACACCATGCACATACATACACAGATATTAAGTACAACTTACACCTACCCACATCTCTTTTTCTTAGCATGAATTCCCAGTGGCTTAAAAAAGGAAAAGTTCCAATGGAAATAGAAGCAGTGTTCTCAATTTAGCCATACATTTCAGAGATACGCATGGTTGTATATGTTACTTATCTAAATATGAATGATCTTTTTGTAGAAACAAGTCATAGAATTACAACTTAGACTAACATTCTTTCTTTTTGAATATGTAATTGTCCATTTTTGATCAGATTAAGTCTATTTTAACCTCCAATTTTTAAAGCTTATGTTTTTGTCCATGAAAGATCTGTTAAAAAATATTCTTGAAAAAGCCAGCACATTTTGTAAGCATCTATATGTGGAATCTATTTGAATCATCCACTAAAATGATAAGAAAAAACAGATAATTCCAAGTAAACAATTGTGAGTTGACTTTTTACATTTGAGACATCCTACTCATGAAAAACTTCACTGCATGGCATTCCCTGTCTCTAGGCAGACATTTTAAAGTTGTCTCACATCAAATGAAGCTTGTGCACCAGTTTTATTAGCTTCTTACAATATGCTTTGCAAAGAAATGTGAGACTCAAATAGCTGTGTAAATTCATTAATCTCGTAAAGCAATTTGTGTAAAATCCAGTGACTGTTAAATGATCCAAATGAATTAGTTGCAACATAACATTTAATTTTCAGGAGTGTGTTTATTTATTTATGTTACATGGCAATCTTTACAAGAGAAAGGGTAATATTTAGACCCTAATCCTGCAACTGTCACAAAAGAAAACAGTTTTTCTTCACTGTTATATCAAAACTGAGAGACTGGCTCTGAAGGACTAGATACTGAGTAACCCACAAATAAAGATGTCAGAAAAGCTCAGCTGCTGTTTGGGCACTTGAGTAAGATCCAGATTTTCATACTTTTGAGAAGAGACTAGCTTTACTTAAGATACTTGTAGGCACATTTAAAAAAAATTAAAAATTACTCAAAGCACTGAGTTTATCTAGATGTGTTGCTCATTATCTCATCCCAGCCAGCACAACTATACTAGACCAGGCAGCTACACATGACAAGATCATGACGCCTGAAAGTATTCCTAAAAGAAAAACACACTCAGAAAGACTGAGAATTAACTGGGCCAAGGTCTCACCATCCTTGGTGCCAAAAATTTCTTCCTTCTCTCCAGTCTGAATCTCCCTCTTTTAATTTAAAACCATCACTCCTTGTCCTGTTAACAGCAGACCCTGATGAAAGGTCTGTCCCCATCTTTCTGACAGGCTCTTTTAAGTGCTGAAAGGTGACAATAAGGTTTCCCCAGAGCCTTCTCTTAGCCAGGCTGAACAAGCCCAACTCTCTCAGCCTGGACTACAAGTAGAGGGATTCCAGCCCCCTGATGATTTTTGTGGCCTCCTCTGGACCCAGTCCAACTGGTTCATGTCCTTCTTGTGCAAAGGGCTCAAACTAGAAGTTCCTTCCTTCTTTCTGTAAGCCTTGATTCAGTAAGAAAGTAGCAATCTTATCAAGTTTAACTCTAAGCAGGAGGACACCCCACAGATTTAACTGTACAAGCAAATCACTGGATAGGAAGTTATTGTTCCTCACATTTTTCCCTAATTTCCCTTCAAATAATGAAAATATAATTGCATTATTTGTATTATTCTTAGCCCAGAATAGCTTTGCCATTTTTGAAAAATATCCATTTAGTTTGTTGGAGAAAATTCTTAGCCAATATTACTCAAAATGTCTTAAAAATTAAGTTGAAGGAGATAGATTGATCCCTGCTTGTATAAGACTTTCCTTATCTTCTCTGAAGAAAACAGAAATAGGAACTGTTCTATGATGCCTCTTTTAATTTAAAATTTGTATTTTATTATTTCTTGATTAGTTTAGTATTACCTAATGCAATAATAGTTCATTCACGAGGGAGACTATGCCAAATTAACTGTAAAGTAGGAATGAAGCATTAATATTTAAACAGCTATTACATTATTCTTAAAATAGCTTAAATGGCTGTATTAAAATAACAAAGTAATGATTAAACCAACAGTTTCTGTCTTTTAGGTTCAGCTGGTTACAAACATACTACTAGCCAGATAATTAAGCATCCATACTTTTGCCCTTTGGCTAGTAATAAATTAGATTGGACAGCAGATACAACCACAAAAATAGCACAGTATATTATTTTAATAGCTCATATTTAAAAACAGAATAGAAAACTGTGAGAAAGCACTGGGGAAAAAAAATAGACATTCTCAAAATTATAGCATAAAACATGCAGGTTTTGTTCCCGTGTTTCATTTTTTAAATTTATTTTACTCTTATAAATCTTCCCCTGGGGTTGTTTCATGTACACATATTATCTTATCTCAATTAATTTGCCTTGAAAGTAGAACTGTACTGCACTTTATAGTCTTTTGAAGAACCCATTTCTTGTTTTGCAGTTATTGAATTCAACTGAAAAGAGTACATTATGTACCAATCATGTTTTAACATCTAAAAGTACAGTTTACATGTACTAGCAAGCCTGGGAAGGTAAAGAAGAATAAAGCCTACATACTTAAATACTAAGATGTCTAAGATTCTAGCTTATTGTATTCAAAATAATTTCTGGCACTATTTAAATGAGCATTTCATCTTAAATGCCTACAAAATGTGTTTCCCATTAAAAAAATAAAGGGTATTTTTAAAAAAAAAAGGAAGCGAGAAAAGCAGACATAAAGGTTATCCAGTTTCATAAACAAACTTTAAAGATTATGGCTTTGGTAGTCTTCTGTGAGAGAACATGACATGTTCTCTGCCCTTGGAGCCACTATAACAAGAAAATCCAGTTTGCAAAACGCTGAGTAGTTACATGGATTTTTTCACTTCCAATATCTGCTTGTGGTCTTCATCTTGAATAGGGAAAGGCACAGAAAAAGAATGTAAAATGACAGAACTGAATGAATGAAATTTCACCTACAGGGCACACCGTCATAAATGGATAGGGAGGAAAAAATGCAACAAAAGGCTTGAGAGTTGAGACAAGGACAGCAATGGCTCAGCCACCAATTATGGTCATGGGTAAAAGACAGACTCAACTGGAGGGAACAACATCAGTTTAATTTAAACAACAAATACACCACCAACTTATCAATTGAGTCAGAGAAGGAGAGTGATAAATACAGCTGGATCATAAAACACCTTCCCCCCACCCCTCCCTGCTTTCTGGGCTGAGATCTGCTCCCAATTTCTCTACCACCTTACCCTGGGCAGTGCAGGGGGGCAGGGAATGAGGGTTGCGGTCAGTCCCAGTTAGTCCCATGTCATTTCTGCCACTCCTTCCTCAGGGGTAGGATTTCTTACAGTCCTCCCCTGTGTCAACATGGCCTCTCTCCCATGGAAGACAGTTCATCACAGACTTCTACCAGCACTGTTCCCTTGTGCATGCACCATTCCTCCCAGCAACATACTGCTCCAGTTTGGGCTTCCCTCAGTCATGGACTTCTTTAAGCATAGCCACCTGTTCTGATGCGGGGTCCTCTATGGGCTCTAGACTACCATTGATCCTCATGGGCTGAAGGGTCTTAGTCTGACATCTCACCACAGGCTGTGGTGAATGACTGCTCCAATGCACTTCCCTCCCTTCTTCACCACTGACCTCAGTATCCGCATGGTTGGCTCTTTCTCATGTCCCACTCCTCTCCAAAACAGAAGAACTCCCAAAAGAACCATCCCAATAGGTTTTTTCCCCTCTTAAATGTTTTCACTGATTGATGATGATTGGCTCAGCCTTG
Organism: Megaceryle torquata; assembly: GCA_024611175.1. Lineage (NCBI taxonomy): Eukaryota > Metazoa > Chordata > Aves > Coraciiformes > Cerylidae > Megaceryle > Megaceryle torquata. Next base: position 43,229 of record JANIJG010000591.1, on the reverse strand, counting down.
GTGAGAGTCAGGTCCAACTTGTAGCCAGGGTTGCACCTGGAAGCATCTCACGGGAGCTATTCCAGTAACTCCCTTCCCTGCTACCAAAACCCCCCCGGCATAAACCCAACACAATGCTAATTTCAGAATATCACATGACATGGCATAGTTTCAGTGCTGTGAGCCAGGATGATGGTGAAAGGCATGAAAATGGAAATTTACAGTAAAAGATATGTACAGCAATTCTTCAAGGGAACTCTTCAAAGGAAAGATGAAATTTTTTATTTATAAAGCTGATGAAAACAAGGTATAATGAATAAAATGAAGGCTTAAAATTTCACAGAAATATTTCTTCACAACGAGTATCAGGCAAATAATTTAGTTCCCTGTAGCAAAGTGATTTTTTAGAATGAATGAATAGTGAAAATGACTGAACTTCTGGGACTTATAAAGACTGCAAACTGTGACTTCAGTTTATACTTTTCTTCTGTCTCATAAAGAAGCATTTCATTAACTTGATAGTCAATATCTTTCTAAAAGAAGACAAGTTACAAGCTTTGTATCTTTTAGGTTTTGTCCACATGATCAAGATCAATTGATACAGTGTCCCTCAAATCACTTGAAATTTACTTTGTATCCACATGCAAAACTGCTTCATATGACTGATAGGGAGGTCAAGACCAGATGAAGTTATGCAAACAACTTTTGAAGGTAAGGCCCTAAGTGACTGGAACTCGATCTTTATGGTAGAAATCTGCCTTAGAGTTTCATAGGTATAAATGACATTTTCAAACAGTGTATTTTATTCTATGAACTAAAATTACTCAGATGACTACAGCAACTATAAAGTCATTCTCAATTCTCAATCCAAAGCAGAGGCTTCCAAAAAAACCCGATAAATTTTAAGGATATAATTAATATATAAGCAAGTGTACTAAAATAGTGTAACCAGTAACAGTAAACAAGTATTTCATAAGACAGTTGGCATATCCAGACACTTTATTTACAGAAGCATGAGTAATGTGACTGCCAACACAGTAAAAAAAATATTAGGAGACATGCAAGCGATCAAAAGTTGCCAGACTAAGGAAAAGATTAGCATGAGGGACTTCAAAAGGACAGAACATTCTACCCAACAGACAAGAAGGATGTCTGTTGAAACCATAAAAGATAATAATGTGAGGAACAGCTGAGATTCCCATTCTGGGGATTTGGGCAGAAGCATTAAACATCACAAATGTGACAGGTGGCCTTGACCCCTTGACCATACTGATGATGGTTTGATACAGGTTCTGGAGGAGGTAAAGGCCTGAGTCATAGCTGAGCCAAGAGATCGTCTAGTTTCAGTCTGTTCTGAGCACCCACAGTGGGGCAGAGCTACACAGTGAACGTCAATACAGCTGTGTATGGAACACCCACAACAGGTGGCTTTTCCAAAAGTCATTTATCAAGGAACAAAGAAAGTTGTGGGTACAAGGAGTCTCCTGATGACCTTGCTATCATGTGTGATTGGACTATGAACCAACCACTTTATCCCATTAATATGACATCCTAAGTGAGCCTTCTTTGAGCTCTCTGGGGTCACAGTGGACTGTGAACAGTATCTTCCCTTCTCTCAGTAGATTTTCCAGAGGTACCAATGATTTTCCACTGACAAGTGCCAAATAAAAGTGAGTAATTCACTACAATTTACTGCAATCACGGTAGGAAAAAATCTTAGTAATAATTTACTGTAAGCATAGTAGCAGAAAAGTCTTGGTCATTGGTTAACCTCTGTATGTGCTCATGAGTGTGCGTATGTATCTGCATGTACCATTTAACCTTTTTTTGTCTATATGGGTGTTTGTGATTATGATTTAATCTCTGTATCTATCTTTGTATGTGTCTAAGTGTGTGTATGATTTGACAGGAAACTATCACACAACTCATGTGAATCTTGCCACTCTTGAACCTTACACCAAGTTGTATGTTGATTATGGTAACTTTTGTTAAATCACCCTGATAATTGACTAGTAATTAAGTGTCATTTAAAATCCACAACAATTGTTAACAAAGTAATTTCATGTTTAGTTTTCAATTTCAAAACTACTTTGATTATCAGTTTTCTAGACATCACAGTGATTTCAAATTCTCTACTCAAGTTAATGCACAGACACAGAAGTATACACACTGCTTTGCAACATTAACATGGGGTTTACTGTAGATGAGGGCTTTGAGCTAAGACAAAGAAACTCTTTAGAACATGCATTTCTGTTGGTCAAGATGGATTTCTAAGTTATCTTCTTTAAAGAGGGGAATAATTACTCTAAACTGAAGGGTGACAAAGCCTTACTGCAATAAACCTTTTGCAATGCTGCTCTATGGATTGAATTTAGGAAACAGTTTCACACTGAAACTCCCTAATAAACATAAAGATAGCTGTAGTGCATCAGATCAGCAATAATTTAGGCAGGATCTGTTTTTCGACAGTGGTCTAAAGCAGGTATATCGTGGAGGACATAAGAAAAAAAGCAATGGTATACAATCCCCTAAAATATTTACAAGTCCTGTCTCTTTCTGATACAGCTTTCTTGTAGAATATGCCATTTAAGCAAATTAGCCAATACTACAGTTTGTCAAAGTGACAAATGTTGAAATCTAACTAATACATCAATGTGTTCTTTTGCCATTTAGCAAGTTTATTAATTTGGGCTCAAGTCATTGAACTGTCAGTATAATTCCCAAGTGATCCAGGAAGAAAAAAATGTAGTTTACCAGAAAGAAAATGCTGTGTATCATCAGACAGTGAACTGCTTTGTTTGGGTAATGACAGTAATTATTTCAAGTGATTAACCACTGATTAAGGACATACGTAGATTTGAAATGGATTGAAAAATAATTGGTTGTGTACCATAATTTCTGTGGATTAATATTTATACCAGTCTGATTGGATTTGCTCAAACTGTATACATCCATTACAAATTCAGGGAATTATCTTTGTCTTCAGGAGCAAATCCTCTTCACAGTTTCTGAAATCAACCCAATAAGTCTAAAATAGACTGCATTTATTTTTATCGCAGTCCAATAATGTTTAGAAAATTTTTGACTTTTGGGTTGTTTCATGTATTTTCCATCTCTTCTGAAAATAAATAAACCAGATCTATCTATAAACACTGAAGGGTCAGAAATCTGTTTTCTTCTTGATAGCTGTTTTTTTTCCTCCAGCTGCTGTGGCCCATAACCCTCATGCCCAGCTGCTGGAGTCCAGAGACCATGTGCCCTCCTTGTCTAGCATCCACAAGCACACACATGGTTGCAGGTTTCCCCAGGTGTTGTCACAGCCCTTCTGTTTTCCTGGTATCCCAGCCCTCTGACTGGCCCCACAGGCACTGATATTCACTGTCTGGCCCAGCTTGGTGCTCACTACAAACACTCACACATATGTCCCAAAGTACCCTACGTTGGCAGGTCACCTAGGGTAGCAGCACGGACCCTCCACCTGCTTGATACTCCTGCCTGAACCCAAAGGCCCTACTGTTGCTGGCTGATCTGTTTTGAAGTTTGGTGAATACACATGCACAGTCCATGCACACCCACTCTGTTGGAGATCCCCCAGCAGATGGCACCAGATACATCTGCCATAACCTGCAGTCCCGCCCCAGCTATGGGAGCTGAGTCCATTGCTCCCCTCACTTATTCTGGTCCTCCCCACAGCTAGTTTTGGGGACTCACACCATTCCTAGCCCACAACTCAAGGTTAAAGACACCCTGCTGGATCAGGTGGTTGCACTGGAGGTCCACTGTCTCCAGTGGTTGATACCACAAACCTGGGGTCTCCAGTAGCTGGCACACAGTCCACTTACACTAGATCTTCCAGGAGGTGGCGCTTGGGCCTTGGAGTACACGTGTGCACCAGATAGACTACAGTCACCCAACTGTCAAGGAGGAGTTTTTGAAGGGCTCCAAAATACAAATCACAAATAAAGAGATTCTCACTGTGAAAGGAAAAGGAAGAAAGAATAGCTGTAAGTAAAATGACAAGCCTGGCTTCAGAAATCTAGCTGTTGGAAGGAAGCCACCCTTCCTCAGTGATACTTAATGTTTGTGTCTGGAGTGGATAAGAAAAGGGATGAATGCTACATCATACCAGCAACACCAGCAATAGGGTTTTCCTACAAAAAATTATTCCCATGCAGATGGAATAAAGTTAGTAAAGAGACAACCTTTGAAATAAGTCTTCTGGAAGGACTTTTTTTGTTCCCCTGCAAGAAAATATTTTGTTGAATAGCAAAATTAATCCAATGTGTAGAAAAGTCATCTTTTGTTTTAAAACTGCTTATCTCCTACATCTCACTGCATGAAGTTGTTCAACATACATTTGACAGCCATGTCAGAGACCAGGAAAACTTGTGTCTGACAAGGCTGCCCAACAGAAGTCTGAGCCAAGACATCACTGACTTCTCAGTCTTATTAGCTAGAGTAAACCTATGTTAGTAGACTTTTATAAAAGTCTATAGTTGGGCTCTTTAAAATACAGTTTCAAACATTACTTAATTGATAAATTACTTCTCCCCCCCAGTATATTGGATAAAAGTGTTCATTTGTCCATCTGGCTACCATAAATAAATGAATGAGATAATGGTTTGCAACTTCACACAAAATTTTATTCCAACTTTCAAAGGCAAGAAAAAAATATACATCCAGGTGGGTGGACCATGTTTAGAAACAGATTAATTTTGCATTGTTCATTTCTAGTAATGATGATGGCTACGTTACACATAAAGTCACTGACATCTAATCAACTCTGTTTTCTTAAACTGACAACATAAGGTCAAAACATTACATGTAAAAAGCATGCATACACACACGACACATTATGTTTATATATAAAATATATATTTAATGTATGTGGTGTATGGGCTCATAGAAAGACATCTTCCAAACTGAAAAAAAAATTACTCTCATATTTAGATTCCAAAAGATCACAAACATTATAAGAACTCATTGCAGTTACATCCTCAAGTAATATAATGCATTTTATAGTTTACATGCATACAATGCTTAGAGTCCCCTTTGTAACCATTTTCTATACCAGATATGTACAAATCCAGAACTTTGATTTTGGAAGATATATTTTTACTAACCTTCTAACTAAGATTTTTATTCTGAGAATGGCTTTAGAGCTGTCAATGAGTTTATTACAAAATCCAACACATAAATGTCAAGTGCTGTTAGAATCTAGCCAGGGAAATTGTGTGCATTTCTGGTTTACTTCTATGTAAGTTACATATATTTTAACTGAGAAAAAATAAGAAAATAAAGTTGTGTGAATAGTCCAAGACAAAATCCACTGAAGTGAGCAATTCTTTTGACCCTTGGAGAACAAATGAACATGAATAGTGGAAAGGAACAACCCCCATAGAGCTGAACAAGAACAGTTATAGTTCATCCAGTATATTAGAGAAAGAAAAGTTACTTTTCTCCCCTCTCCAACTGTCACTGTCAGCCCTATGGGTGAAAAACACTGTATATGACTAGTGTCACACAGTACATATGTGCCAAATTAAATGTGTATGATCAGTCATACCTTCTGGGCAACCTAAAAATCAGTTACCTCACCATTGTATCTCTTTCTCTGTTAGGAGATTTGTGATTTAGTGGCAAAATCAGTAGGTATAGAGTGATATAAAGAAAGTGTAACTAATATAATTCCTACGGTTTGGTTCTAGCAGTTTTAAGAATATTTGAACTTCGGGCATTAGTCATAGTCATGCACTAGGCAAACATTTTAATCTTGTAGATGACTATATATTAGGAAATACAATATTCGAATCTGTGAGAAAGACATCACTGAAATTAATACAGCCAGATTGTTTCACCATATGTTTCTCATAGATTTCCACAAGCATTCCAGGAATCAATCAAACTTCACTGTATTTTAGCTTGTTTATCTCTAGATGCACAACTAATCTAGACAGCAAGGGATGCGTGTTGTTTAGTTAACAATATTGTGCAGTTCTTGCATGAAATGCACTATACAGCAGGACAGCATGGTACTGTCTAGTATAATAGTATGATGTCTTTTCTTTGGAAGGCTTAGTTATTGGATCATTTTGTTTATAGATTATGCTAAATAGCCTGTTGTTCATCACTGCTTCCCCATAAAAACTCCCTGACATGCTGTCAACCTGAGATGTGTAAATTGTCCATTTTGAATTGACACTGGCATTGAAAAAGCACTTAATGAGTTTAAATTTGACACTGAGAGGGAAATCCATAAAAAGGAATAGGTAGAGAATTAATTTAACCAGCCTTTTGAACAATCAGCCTTGCAAACAACTGTCCTGGTTCCAGCTAGGAATTAATATTCTTCCCAGAGGCTGGTTCAGCGCTGGGTTTAGTATTTAGTGGAAGAATCATGTTGATAACACACCGATGGTTTCGTTGTTGCTAAGTATCATTTATCTTGAGTCAAGGATTTTTCAGTTTCCCATGTTCTGCCAGAGAGCAGTTGTATAAGAAGCTGTGAGGAAGCATGGCCAGGACACCTGACCAGAACTAGACAAAGGAATGTTCCATACCATAGAATTATGCCCAGTGTATAAAGTGGGGAGAGTTGGCCTGGGGAGGCCAATCACTGCTCAGGTATTAGTCAGCATGGGTTTATCAATTGTGTTGTGCATCATTTGTCATTTTGTTTTTTCTTTTTTTTTTTCTTCTCTCTCTCATTTTGATGTCTTCCTTTTCATCATCATTATCATAATCTTTATTATTACTATTACTAACATTTCCTTTAAATTATTAAGCTATTCTTACCTCAGCCCATGAGTTGTTTTGTTTTTTTTTTTTCTCACTTCTCCTCCTCATCCCACTGCAGTGTTGTGGGGGGAGTGAGCAGCTGTGTGGTGCTCAGTTGCCAGATGAGGTTAAACCACAACAACAACTGATATGCAAGATGCCAATATCATGTTTACACAATGCTTTTAATTTAACTTCATATCATCAATTATTATCTTTTATCTGACAACACTTTGAGAATGGATAGTTGCAATAATAATTCATAGCAATTTCTTTTCCTTGATAAGGAGGCAAAGTTTGTGATACAGAGCAATATAACGGGATTCTGCAGTTCAGGTGACTGAATATTGTCTTTCAGAACTGGGTTGTTCTTTAGCAATGAATGATTGCAATCAAACTCCATGAATCTGGGCAGAAACAGATAGAATAGAAATGTGTAATGCAACAATACAACTAGTTTCAGTTATCTAATATACTTCAGATACATGCCACAGAGATAAAAGGGGGAAAATACATTTTTTGGAGATTTTAAAAAGTAGCTGACACTTGTAAAACATAGTCCATATTACCTTGCAATGATCGTTAATTTTTCTGTAGCTCCTCACTCAAAACAGTAACTCTAAATCATATGAGCTCTTGCAATTCCACTAATATTGCTTGAAATAAATAAATAAAATGGAAAATAAGTAAAATCTAACTTACTTGACAGCCTAGCTGACTATACCGAATAGCAAGATCATGCAAACTGCTACTTCTTCACTCTAATTAAAGTGATTGATAGAGATTGAAGAACTGAAAATGCACAAGACTTGGCAAAATCTAATTAGCTAAAACCGGGAAAAGTATTACACTGAGAATAGATCTGGGCAAATAATTGATTTAGTGGAAAAACCTGTGTAGGGTGGAAGAATGAGGATGGTCTTTGATCAAAGTAAATATCTTGATGATTTCTGGTGAAAGAAAAAGATAAGCTGTTGATTCACATAAAGTTGAAATGATCTGACATTCTTTCAGGTCAGTTTTTGCATGTTTATTACTTGCTTAAATTGAAATACATCATTCTGAAATAGGCTGAAATGTTAATTTGAAAATGTCCTGAAAAAAAATATTTACTGCTTGAATATATACAAACCCTAGACACTGAGTTCAATCCACCTTATGCCACCAAAACACTCAGCATTATTGTCCACAAATTCCCATTTAGTTCCTCAGTTTTGTTCCTCCTCATTAGCATTGCCTGTTTTAAGCATATAGACAGATAAAGGTACTTTATGGCAGCAGTTACTTCAAATGGTCCCTCCTGATCGAGGACAAAGGATTTCTATAACATATGTTTTCATACCTTTGAAACCCTTCCCTTGAGATCTTGATTTTGCTTCTCACATCTTTTACGTTCAGTACCACTCTCATTTCAAACATTTGTTATGCAATATCTGAGATACATTGTACTAATAGTAATGAGTTGCCTTCAGAACCAATGCGAAATACTCTGTTAATCAGAGATAGTCACTCATGTTGGCTTCATTACTGAAAAAAAAAAGAGTTATCATTGTTCTGACTTCTAGTGCATATGGCTACCATTAAGCAAAACCAGAAATAACCAGTCAAATAAAAAAAAAATGGACTTTACTTATTGATATTAAGATGGGGTAAGTATTTTGTAGGACACTAATAGCCTGGGAAAAGGTGGAATTACAAACCTAGTGACAATGGGAAGGTTAACATTGATGACACCTTTCATCAGGGTCAGCCCTGGGTAAAATCACACCCAGAACCTCAATAATGAGTTAACATAGCTTGAAGCAACTTGCATATTAGGGAAAAAGGTTCATGTGTTGTATTGCTCTAGGACCATTTTAATATTTTATTGTCTACTAGCAAACCTAGTACACATACCAATGTCGTGATAATTCCTGAGCCTTACAGACAGCAGTTCCATTTTTACTTTTACCTTCTCTTGGTAAGAACTAGAAGCCTTGTCTGATTTCCTCTATAAGTTTCTTAGAACCCAAGCTGTCAAGAGTCTCCAGCAGGGTCCTGAGGACTGCAGGTCTGACAGGTCACCTGTTTAGTAACTCTGCTGCTCATTGTCAGCACACATTACAAAATCCATGGACAGAACTCAAACTGATAAGCATAAGAGTAACCCAGCCACTAAAAATGATAGTTTGAATAAAATTCAGTTGAATTAATATCATATACTATTGACTTTCAGAAAAGTAATTTTTGTTTAAAGAACTGCAAATTCGAGAAGCAGAAGGCATGCAATTTCACAGTTCTGAACCTGTTTTTTTTGTTTGGGTTGGGTGTTTTGTTTTGTTTTGGTTTGTTTTTTGGTAAGAGATTTGTTTGGGTTTCCTTTCCTAAGAGATGACAGTGAGAACAGTGGAAGGATGGAGAGATCTGTGCCACAGTTATAGAACTAACAAGGAATAATATTCTTTTTGCTGTTACAGTATTTTTCCATCCTTTTTTTCCTCCTCTGTAAAATGGTATTTCACAAACCTTTAATAGATTAATAAATTCACCTTAAGAAACAACACATAAGTTACAGTTTTAAGATTACAGGCTCTTAAAAACTGAAAAATTTAACTGGAAGTGTTGTGAAGATGGTATCTCACCCAGGATTTATGTCAACCAGTTTTGTCTCATCAGCTAGTTAACTAGAAGATATTTTGTGTAGTATATTGAGAGGTTTATTTCTGTCTGTCTTGATGAAGAAGGATCAAGAATATGTAAAAGTTTATTGCTAAAGTTATTCTGGGTTTAATACATTATTAGAGATTTTTTTTTTTTTGCACAATATCTGTTCATGAAAGCAATGAGTATGTTTATTATCCCCTGGTGGAAAGTACATGTGTATGTGTCCTGTCTTGCAAATGGCCAGTTCTAGTGTTATTTGCAATAGTACAGCATGATGGGTTTTTTCGTGTAAAACCATATGCTTTCACATAAAACCTCATCCCACTGGCATTGGCCGATGGATCCAGCCTGGCCAGGTCCCTCTGAAGTAGAACCTCCCTACCTTCAAGCAGATCAACACACATGCCTAATGCGGTGTCATTTGAAAACTTACTGAGTGTGCCCTTGTTCTCCTCATCCAGATCTCTGACAAAGATACTAAAGAGAACAGGCACCAGTGCTAAGCCCTGGTGAACACCACTTGTGAACATCCACGTGTGTTTAACTTTATTCACCACATCTGGCCTGGGTATCCAGACAGTTGCTTATCAGGCTCAAAGCCTGAAAGCAGATCCTACACCTACATACTCTACCACACAATGGGTCTCTCAGGTAACTGGTGTGCTCCTGTCATTTCCCCAGTACTTGATTCCATGGTCCCAGCAGTATCCTAACCCTAGACCAAATATGTCCTAACATGCATCAGTTGCTTCCTTGTACAAGTTTACTTGCATAAGATTGGCCATGCACAAGTTGTTTACTTGCATAAAGCTTCCTCACCAGTCCTCCCTGTTTTTCTATGCTCATTACACCCTGGTGCCTCATTTCCCCCAGCTTTGGCCCTTGCTTATAAGAAGCTTCACCATTTCCCACAATCCCCATGAAACATCCTTTAAACTTGCTTTTTCATATGAAACAATCTTGTTTCCCTTCCTTTAGTCAATTACATACTTCTCAGTGAAGTGCTCCAGGGCCATGCATGAGCAGATCCTTCCCTGCCCATCCATCCATGGCCTGCCCTGAGTCTTCATTTTCTCACTAATCTGCAGCTTGCCAGGGTTTATGCATCTCTGTATTTAATCTTTTACTTTCCCAGTCTTTTGCCTTTGTCTTTTATGTTGAAAGTCATTAGATATCCTTAAAAGCCAAACATCTTGCTGTTGTCACACTCAGTGCCTGAATCTCCTTCCCTTCTGAAGCCTCCTCTTGCTGGTCTCCTATATACAGCTAATAACATCCTGGTCTCTAGATGATAGAATAGTTTCCCTTCCTACCCAAAATCAGGATCAGCTTTTCTCCTTCATATCATCTGGTGTTTTTGCCAAAGCTCCCAAATGTGGTTCTAACTTATTAATACCTGTTAATTAATTAATACTTATTAATACCTGAATTCTATGGATCACTCCCTGTCATATCATAGTTATCAATAGTGATGACTCTGTATGACACAGAAAAAAGGGTAATGGGTTTAATTTTGTTATATACTTATTCTAGATTCTAGCAACAAAAATCTTTTCACTCAAGTGGTTTTAGCATCTACAGTCCAAATCCTCTGACTGTTGAAGAGATGCAGAAAACAAAAAAATTTCAGCATAAGTATTCAGGTCACAATCTTATCAATGGCCACACCTGCCCTAAGCTGAGAAAGCCCATTGCAAGTCAAATCTCACAGACCAGAAGCAGGCTGCTAAATACAATGCAGGCAAGATGTCCTGGTACACTGAGTGAAGACAAATTGCCCCAAGTCTCCATAAATATCTGGGGAGGACCATCAACCCCATATCAATCAATGGCAACAATTCTTCCCACCCATCCCCTCTTATTTTCAGTAGAGGCATCTTTTCAGGTGTGAATTCGTAGTTACGTATATAGATATAATGCAGGCTTCCAATTCTTTACACTCTCTTTCCACTTTCCACTCATTGCTCTTGCTACACAGATGGGTATTTCAGTGGGGTTTACCAAGTTCCTTCAAGTTCACAGGTGCATACATGTCTTACAACTTCAGCTGCAACAGCTCTGCATGATGTTAGAGGAAGACCAGAAGAAAAATCATCTGCATTAAAAAAAAAAATTTTAGTATAGTTAAAAAAGTTATTTTGACACCTTCCCCCCTCAATAATCCCTTCTTAACTTATTTTTCTATGATATGAAGTCTGGTTTCTTTAAACCAATGCAGATTTATGTCAAAAATATTTTATTAATTTGGTAATCTTTATGCAAGGCTTTCAAAATGCAAACAGAACTGTCCCCTGGGAAATAGACTCAGCTGGCTTGGGGCTAAAATAGACTGCTTAATAATGTCATAAGTTGGCATAAGGGTGAATTTCTTACTGATCGGAGATGCACTGCATGATAGTATCATACCTACAGCCATAATTTTAGTGATAATTTATTGTCACTGAGAAGGGGAAAAGGAGGTCAGATCTGTGTATTGGTTCAGTGAGTACGTGCTGTTACTCATTCTCTTGCTCAGTTTTTTCAGAGATGATGGAGAGGTAAAATAAAGCATAATGCATTCTCAAGGTTGCCAGGAGCAACTAATGCTTCCAAATTGGTATTCATGTTTTATTACATCTTAAATTCCAGCACCTTAAAAACAATAAAGGAAATTGCATTTTCACAAAGAATCTTCCTTCAGGGAATGTACTTCAAGTTTACTGTCTTTTTTTCTGATGTCTTTCTCCATGTACTATGAACTCCTTGTTTTTAAAAGACTATATACATATATATATATATGTTCATATTATATATGTGCAAAGACAAGTGTATGTAATTCCATGTTTCTGAAAGCTTGCAAATTTGATTCCCCTAAAGCACAGGCATAGAGTCCTAGTAAGTCTTCTAGACAAATTGTATTTGTAAGATTTCAGGAACATGGAATAATCTATTTACTTGTCTTTGTAGAGCTCACATGAAATATGAGTGCAATCTGAGGACAACTGATTTGTAGAGGACTTCACTGAGGCGATTCTGAATCCCATGATCACTTTTCCTTTTTGAGAACCAGAAGGTTCTACATGGCATGACATCTGACTGACTTTGGAGACATAATCAAGTACTTTCCACAGAGCAAGAGCTGAGGGAGCAAAGAAAAGCATTTTGTCCACCATTGTTATTAAACAGCTACACAAGTATTTTAAATGAAAAAATGTCAGTAGCAATGAATTGTTCCAATATGGTTTCTATCAAACAAAAATATTATAGGGCAAACTCCTAGACTTTAATTTGTTCATACTCTTCATGTAGCTGTCACACTGGCATGAAGAATATTAGACTGAGTACAAAAGAAAGGGAAATGGCTGTAGAAAAAAAGAAGTTATATCTTTGAAGTTCAGAATTTCTTATCATTTAAGAGAGTTAATGCAATTTGCATTGACTGGGGTAAGTTATTAATAAAAAATACACTGATCAGAAAACTTTTATATATTATGAACATTATAATAATTGGTACATCACAAAGGTAACAACTTTATAAAAGGAAAGGAATTTTCAAATGAAGACTAAAGAAACCATTACTGGTTTTTTACTAAATATAATACAAATCTTTATATATAAAAAAGAAATAATAATAAAAATGTCTGAAGTGGAAAACAGGAGTTCTGGCAGCCAGTTGTATTATATTACTCTACACAGAAATATGCGCAGTATTACAGAGGTGAAGTTCAAAGAAACAAAACTGAAGTGCAGAAAACACTGATGGATTTTTTCTGCCAGTTTCATTATCATAAATCCAGACTACATCCATTAGCTCTCCTCTGAATTGCTACCAGTTTCTATTCCCTTTCTAATCAAATTTGTCAGGAAAGCTGAATACCTGAACTGCTAATCCAAATAATTATTTCAATTAAATTGATACTTCCATTTTTAACACTGGAGATGTCTCTGATTTGATGATTCACAACAGATAATCCTATTACTCTACCCAAAGATCACTTAATGCTTTGCTTCCATCTGCTCTCTAAAGGAATTTGTAAGAGTGTTATACATTTTATGGTATTTCGTACAGGATGCGATAAAAATTTTGTCTTCATGAAATTGGTAAAAAATCAAGAGAAAGCCTAGAACAACTTCAAATATAGGGAGTCGTATGAGGAAGCAATAAAGTATTATTATTCTGCTATCAATGAAAATGTTATCTGAGAATACTGAGAAGCCATTGATCATCCCTCAGAGCATTAAAAATGCATAAAGTGCCTAGAGAACACTAGTTTTAAAGAAATCTTAACTAGTCTTTGTTGACTGTAGATTTTTTGCATTATTGATAGAACATCTGTAAGACGGAATCAAAGGGTAAGAACTGTAATGTTCTACTAGAAATCAGATAGAAAGCTTCTTAAGCCTGTGAATTCATAACTTTCGCTGTGGAAAACACCCCAGTATTTCAGAATTTTAATATCAATAGCTTTCAATTTACCTTAAATACTTGGGAATAATACTTAAATATTTAAATCTTATTCTGGTGTTTCTCATCATGTTTTCAGTGTACATTTCCTGTGCATTGTCCATCTTGAGTGAAGCTATAGAATCCCCTAGTCATCTTCCAAACAACACTTCCATTTAGGTTGCTTCTACACAAATTTATGAAGTCCCTAAATTCACACTTCCCTTCTATTCTCCTAAGCACCACTCCTGATGACTGGTGCAATCAGTTCTTCAGCTCATCAGTTCAATCAGTTCATCAGTTGTCATTTTTTATGTGTTCCCATCCCATTCCCTCCACTTGGAAGGCCCCATGTGACACCTCCAGTAAAACAGTATCTTATAGACAGAAATAGTTCAGAAAAGGATTTCAGTGATGATCTTTACATGCTTCTTTGGTAAACCTTGGGTTCTTCTCAGTATAATTATTTCCTTTATTTTTTTTTTTTTTCCCCTCCCGATACGTTTTTGATCCACCCCTTCACTTATGTGTTGTTTCCCATTTCTTCTGGTCTATTGTTCCTTCTTTTGCACCTGAGAATCATTTTCTTCCACTGTTTTCCTTTTCTACCCTACCATTCAAAATTATTAATTTTTTTTAAGATTCCCAACACATCTGCCACCTACCAGTCAGGTAGGAGTGATGGTTTTTGTGCACAGTGTGCGACACACTGAGAAGTGATGGATGCACACAAAGTTACTGGATTGAACTGTGTTCACTGAATCTGCCCAAGCAGGAATTAGCTATTGACACTACCAATTGCAAGAGAGGCCATGGAATCAAAAAGGTTTAGCAAGTGAGTATATTTGTATGCCTTCCCTCAGAAGAATCTCCTGGACTTTGCCTAATATCAGATTTTATTTTTTGTTGTTAACATTCATTATGTCTTAAGTTCTGGATATTTCAGAATGACCATGAACTTTTTCTGTCACTGTAAATAGTTACCCATTCCTTTCTTGTCATTAATTTTCTAAAAAGCTGCTTCATATTCCTCTCTTTATCTCTCAGTTGTTTTTACTGATAATTCTTCAAGACAGCTCTTACCCCTCATAAAGAGTGTGTTGGGGGGGGGGAAATAATGAAAATAAGATACTGATATCCAGTTGTGATCTCTAAATGTTGTAATAATCCATGCAATCTATTTAATTATTTACATTTTCCCCTAAAGGTCATTAAAATGTCTAACTCACAAAAGTGAATAATTATGATAGCAAAACCTGAGCAAACCATAACAAAATAAAACATTTCTTTGCCCAGATGACTTAAAATCAAACCCACTTTTATTTCTCCAGAATTTTCACATACGACTTAGACAAATGTTTCAATTCATTAGAAGTAGTGTTATCAACCTAACTGTTACCAGCCCACCTTCTCCTCAGGTGATCTATTTCCAGAATTGGTCCATGCTTTATAACAAAGCAATTACCTCCACAGAAGACTAGGTACCATATAGAAACACAGTACAAAAGAATCATAAAATCTGACCAGACAAGCTTCACTTTATACTTGTTTCAGCTTAAGTGATTAAAGTGGAAACAAAAATATATCTACAACAAAGGAACGGTTCATTATTCTCAGGAAGTGGTAGTAGAACTAAATATACACAGAGAATTTATTTCAGTGATAGGAGCTTCTTCCAGTTCTAATGCCATCTTACTAATTACAAGAAAACCAGGTAACAGCCTGAGCCAATTAAATATGGGATATGTGATGTTGAAAGATTGGTGGACTTCCTTTCGTTTTCTCCCTGTTTCTGTTGTCTTCCACTTACAAAAGTCAGAGAAAACTGTACAGGAAGCCTGGGAAAGAAGAAAATTAAACTTCCGTTAACCAGAAAGGATCCAATTGACTTGAATATGATTTGGATTAGGTCTTGGAATCTCTTAATTTTAGTCATGCAAATTCCCTCTAGCAAATTAAGAAAAGATTTATTAGGTAATATTCACAATTCAATTGAGTATATTAAAAACTCAGCTGGGTATTAACCTGAGCAACCTGATCTAATATTGGAGCTAGCCTTGTTTTGAACAGGTGGCTTGAACGGATGATTTTCAGAGGTCTTTTTTCAAAGAAATAAAGAAAAAAATCAACCTCCCAAAAAAAATTTCCTCAATTACTGTAACTAATTCTTGTAACTCAAACATGATGCATTATCTTCAACATTCTCATAGGGAGAAAGAGATTTGGACTCTTCTGAATGGCAGTTTCTAACCTAAATTTTGGATTTCTCTTATTTCCTGACTTTGTCTATACTAGCACTATTTCATGCTTCATGCTCATGATAATCAAAGCAGCATGATACAGTAATTCTTGTCCTTATTAGTTTCAGCATCATTTTCTTTAGGAACTGTTATACTCATAAAAGTTTTAATTTGCCTATTGGCATGATGTAAACCTTAAATGTGACAGTAAAACAGATAACAACAGATGATTTGCATTAAATAAGGAAAAAGTAAAAGATATAATCTTGGGGTGACTTCATCAATGAGGCCACTGGTGGTTTATGCAACCATCCAAGTTAGAAAACAGTGAAAATACTTTGGCATGTGGAGAACATTCTACCCATTGCCATTGTAGTTTACATCCTGTAGAAGTCCAAGCCTGCACTTTGACTGTTACATGCAGAGGCCAGACCACCACCAAAGACTGGAGATGCAGCATGGTCAGATATGAGTGCCTTGATCCCCTGGTTCCTTGGTATAGGTCTTGAATGGTTCAGAAGGACAGATCCCGCGGTTGCTATGGGTGTGTGCTCTTCTCAGGATGTGTATCTGTCAATGGACAGGAATCTTAGAATAGAAATCACTATCCATCAATCTCATTTAATAAATAAGCCTAAAATGTTATGTCACCAATAACTGGCATTTTATTCTTGTGATTACATCCCTCCTAAATACCACCCTTCTAAGTCTTGGTGGAGAACAAACATTGCCAGTGCTTCCACTTGCTCCTCAGTGGGAAAACTACTGATTTAATTCCTTTTTTCACTCTTATGAACCTACTAGACAGCAGAAATGACAATAGAAAGACTTAAGTTTTGTGTCTACATTGAAGCACCAGATCTTCATATAACCATACAATTGTCACAAGTTAGGGCTGGGCTGGTGACTAGACAAATGACAGGCACTCTCTTTTAACACCTCTTCTTTCTCCAAGGGGAATTGAAAGGGAATAAGGGAGAGAAACCTATAGATTCGAAAACTAATATAGTTTTAAAGAAAAAAAAATAGAATGGAATGTATACAAATATATACAAAACCAATAACAAACCCAACCCCCTGATTTGCAATTACATCACCATCACCACCAATGCTATGGAACAGGCACTGGGCAAGTCCCAGACTGGACTCCATGTCAGATGGGAGCTAGATTAAGGAGCTGGATTCAGGAATTGAATTCAGGAACACACAGATAGGAATCAAAGGCAAAACAGACAGTCTGCTTCAGATGTCAGCCATTGAAGAAGAGGCTTGATCCTCATGATTCCTCAGCATTATATTGAAACATGATAGCATTACAATTGGTTATTTTTATTCATGTACACTCCTACAGTACTTTACAAATTACCATTAGATTTTACCATTTACTGTGCACTAATGAACAATGATAAACTGGAAATCATCGATCCTGTCAGATTTGACAAGTATAAGCTATCTGAAAGAATTATTGGTATTTGACATCTGTCTGTTTTCTATGCTAGTGGCATAACTGTGGCTGTTGTGAATGATAAGCTGATTTTCACATTCCCTTAAGAAATTTTATCCTACCTATCATTTGAACAGATAAACATCTCATGATTCTCACACTGATGGGAGAGGGAAAAGGCAATTCACTGTCTCTTTCTGAGGTACAGTCATGTGATTGTCAGGGCTTTTTAATCTGAGGCAAAACAAAGTGTCACAAAACTCAGTTAGAAGGATATATTTAATTGTTACTATACATTAGATGATAGGAATGACACTTTTATTATTTCTCACTATTTATAGTACCCTCTTTTTTTCAAAAATGTATGGATATATTTGAATTTTGACCACTAAGGAGAAGGTGGTCAAAATATACACCTTAATCTCTTTTTATACTTTAGGATTAAGAGAAATACTGCTAAGTTTGTAATGAAGAATAACTGTTAAAAAATGCTTAGAAAGAAGTGGGGGCTTTTTGTGGTTTTTTGGGGTTTGGTTTGGTTTTGTTTTAATTAGTTGAAGCAGAGGTAATAAACATTTATTTCCCATGCTATTTGCATAGTGTCTCAATATATTTTTTATGAAGACACATAGTTCATTTCCAGTAAATTTCCTATGTTGTCCAGTAGTCACTGACAAATTTGTCAGAAGAAATGCAAAAATAGGTCTCTGGAAAAGTCTGCATATTTTCACTTGCACCAGGAGACATTTTGTTCTCACAGAGATTACATCCTGACCCCACCCTACCACTTCCCCACCCTTGAAGAATGATTTTATTGAAAAATAAGGTTATGGTATTTTTTTCTAAAATGGGACGTTTTAATAGCTCCAGCAGAAATAGTCTTTTTATTTGAACATGAGAGGGATAAATAGTCATCAGGTATAAACTGGTATTAAGTAACTGAGCAGAACTAGGCCAGCATATGTTATTGCTGAACACTTTCAAATTCTCAATCTGACTTCTAACTGGAAAAAAACTACATGGAAAGAAGTCTTTTCCATTCTCCATTGTTTTTCCATTTTTTTCAACACAAACTTGACATCAGTGTGGTACAGAGGAAAAATCAGCTCATGAGCAGTCAGTCTTGGGCCTCTCCCAAATCTCCCTAGTGCCTTGGCTCCCACAACAGCTATTACAATGGGGACCTCTCTATCATGTTTTTTTCCCTTTCTTATGTTTTCCTTTTTCTTTTTCTTTTTTTTTTTTTTTTTTTTTTTTTTTT
>JANIJG010000591.1:0-13485 GCA_024611175.1 Megaceryle torquata | reverse complement strand
CTTCCAACCCAACCCCTTCTTTGTTTGTTTCTTTTCCTGTCGCCCCTCCCCCGCCCCCCCCCCCCCCCGAACAGGTCTGTTCTGTCTTACAGTAAAACTGAACACCTACATTGCTGACCTCAGCTCCTGACTTGGGCTTCTTCTGGCATAGTGACTGAAAACTTCCCACAGTTTCAGCATCCCTATTCAATTTGAAGCTTAAACAAGATATTGTGGGCCTTTCCTTTCAAAAATGAAGCTTTCATAAAGGTACTATTCCTCACAGTATACACCGACCTATTTAATATTGATTGATATCACTGTTACATTTTGAGATGCTAGGTGTAAAGCTTAGCACAAAGGAGGACATACTAGCTGAAGGTGATAGTTACTCAATGATATCCAATTGCTTCTTTATATCACTTAAATGAAAAAGCTTATTGTATATCTTTTCACCATCCTAAATTAGGCTTGAATTAGAGATAAGCTAAGTTATTTGAAATATAATATGTATAAGCATAGAAGAAAGAAGGAGCCCAATTTTGTTGGCTAGCGTATTTCTGAATAGTGTAACTTGTATATGCATGGAAAATATACCTTGCACATTTTTCCTCATCTTGAGAATATCAATCAGACAACTTAATGACAGTCACTCATCTAACCCCAGTATTAGAGTAAGATGGCAAAGAAGTTGGAGGAAGAAAATGTGTTGCAGATGAGACAACCAAATAGCCAGAGCAATTCTGCTGATACGTGAGGAGTGTGCAAAACAGTTTGCTCACTATACAGACCTAGAAGCACCATATCAAGCTGTGCTGAGCATCCTCACCCATCATTTCAGGAATAAAAAGCGGAATAACCATCCACCATCATATTGTCTGGGAGAAATGAGGTGAGGTCAGTTTGGAACAGATGTTATTCCTACATATGTTCCAATGGCCATGCTCTATTTATTTGTCATAAAATATCAGTAAGATTATTTTTTTGAAAGTGATGCAACAGAAAACATTGATCAAAGCCCCTTTTTCTTAGCATCTACAACAGCAAAACAAGAAATATCTCCAAGTAGGGAATTGCTTCATATCCCAGCCTGTCATTGAAGAGGTAAATTTGGTGCTAGAATGACTGATTTTTAAGCCCAAAACTGGGGGGGGAGAAGAAATGTTAAAAACAAACATGGAAAAATTACTTTAAAGAAATGTTTGGCTTTCGAACAGTATCACTTGCTATGCCAGAGAAAACATCACAGGGAAAAGTGCTGTAAATGGAGAATGGGTGATCATCGAAAACTGCCTGTCATCTAATCTCTTATTTGAACATACCGTGAGGGAAAGAATAACATGTTATAGCCATAGGGTTATATCATTAGTATCATATTGGTACCTGTCTGTCAGGAGCTGTCCTAGAAACCCAGCATTTTAAAACAAATAGCAAGACAGGTTAAAGATAAAGGTGCAGCAAAAAGATGTTGGTTATTTTCCAGAGACTTCTTATTAAGAGGGGAAAAAAAAAGTAAATAATGTGAATTTAAATTTCTGCCAGCAATCTTAGCAGATAAATACTGGATAGACATCAATCATTTCCAGCTAGGAAAAGTAATGCTGCCTACTGAGAGGAAAGCTTCCTTTTACCTCATCAGATTGAGCTTCTACCTGTAGCCTACGAGGATATCCTCAAACCCCAGCTGAAGGAGTGTGCAAAATCTTGAGATAGCAAGTCCAGTCACTAGATGGCAGAGTTTTCTAATTAGTTAAGTCTGATTTGTTATTTAACAACCTCTGGGAAAAAACTTGGTTCTCAATTATGAGACCAGTGCAGCAAGTTGTTCTGATCTTCAGTTGTGCATTAGACCACAAATCTTTGCTACTTGATCCAGTCACAAATTATTATAATTTAGCAACTTGACCCAGCTATATCTTCAAGGGGAAAAAATATTTTGTGTTATCTAAGTAACTTTCAAGCAAGCACAGAGTAGTGTTACACTAGTAATTGTGGCTCATACTTTCAAATGCCTCAGTAGAGGTTCAGAGGACATATATCAAGTCTTTGTAAAAAACTTCCTACAATGTGCAGTTCCTCAAATCTGTTAAATGATGTTTGACCCAGTAAGTTATAATACTTGTACAGTTCTGAGGTGGGAAATAAAAGAATAATAGCATCATAGATTGTTTTGGGTTGGAAGGCATTTTTCAAGGTCATCTAGTCTCCAACCCCACTGCACTGAGCACAGACAACTGCAAATAGAACAGGTTGCTCAGAGCCCTGCCCAACCTCACCTGGAATGTTTCCAGTGATGAGGCATTGATCCCCTCTCTGGGCAACCTGGGCCAGTGTCTTAACACCCTTAGTGTCAAAAATGTCTTCCTTCTCTCTAGTCTAAATCTCCCTCTTTTAGTTTAAAACCATCACCCCTTGTCCTGTCACAGCAGGCCCTGATAAAATGTCTGTCCCTATCTTTCTGCTAGGTCCCCTTAAGTACTGAAAGGCCACAAGAAGGTGTCCCTGGAGACTTCTCCAGGCTGAACAACCCCAACTCTCTCAGCCTGTCTTCACAGCAGAGGGGTTCCAGCCCTTGGGTCATTTCTGTGGCCTCCTCTGGACCAGCTCAAATAGGTTCATGTCCCTCCTGTGCTGAGTCTAACAAAAATTTGAAATCCATAAGGAAAGCTCATGTTTTCTTATGAATTCACATTTTTGTGACAACGTGAAAGTGAAAGATCAGTCTGCCCAGATGGGTAAAATAGACAAAACTTTACTTAGCTCCACATGCAGTGACAGCAATTGTGAATGATAGTAGGTAGGGAAGTCTGGTTTCTGAGTTTCACTGTCTTTATGCCTGTAGCATCCTCACCTGTGGGTATGTGCTGATACTCCAGACTGCGAAGTCCTTTGTGCCTTAAGTGATGTGCCCAAGTCACACAAGCAAACTCAAGAGCAAAATCTTAAATATGAATTTTGCCAGTGCCAGCAGCAGACACTTGTTTGGTTAAGTGGATGTTTACTCTTCTTCCATCTTGGACATGGAAGAAGTGAAATTACAAATTGTGTGGCGTGTTATACCACATGGCATCAAACTTTTATGTAGATGACTTTTAATAGACAAGGCCCAGAATTAATATGTGAATTCAAAGGACAGTCTTACAGTACAAGTTTAATTAAAAGCAAAAGTAGAGGATATGCACTTAGCTAGAAGGGAGGATGGTGACACCAAGTAATAATAACTTCAACAACTAAGGAGAAAAAAAGCAACTAGTGAAAAATGCCTAAATGATTTCTGCAGAAATTTCAGTAGAATTCTCTCTGGTACAGACAAATATTGCCTAATGCAGCAGAAAGTCTATTGACTTCATTTATTAATTTTTTAATAAATGATGCAGCAGTATTTACAATGCAATGAGCATTTTTAGATCATAATTACAATATTTATCAAGGTGCTATGAAATGTGTCACTTCCTAGAAGCCTCACATGGCTCTTGCATCTCATCTAGTTCTAAACTTTCTAAGTGGTTGACTGACAGTTAATTGAAGAACACCTAACATGGATGAAATAATGGTATGTCCAGTTATGAACAATACTAATTACTTAAAATTGTTTTGTTACATGCTAGAGTTTCTCTGTTGAAAAGCAGGCAAGCTATAGATTCAACTTGTGGCACTAAAGAGAATGTTGTCCATTACAGCTTTGTTGATTTAAGAGCTTACTACTACTAAAAGAGGGCAGTTTCTTTCCTTATTTTACTTTCTCTACTATGTCAGCAAACATCAGAGCCTCTGCACAATCAGTACAACTTGCTGGACTAGTGAAAAATACAGAAACCCTGACCTGGCAAAATGAAATAATTGGGTTTGCAGACTGAATCAGCTCCAAGCAAAAGGTCAAAGAGGGAAGTCTCAGCCCAAAGGAAAGGTAAAAGGACTATCCACTCTGGAATGGGAATTTTCTAGAGTAGCTCAAGTGTATTTTCACCAAAATATCTATTTTATGTAAGTTATAGAAAGAGACCCCAGACTCCAATTATACATGAACTCATGAATCTGCAGTTTCTGAATGTCTAAGTAGGAAACTACTGCAAACTTTCTGGGAACCTCAAGTTACCAAAAAAAAAAAAAAAAAACCAAAACACCACACCCAAACAGTATTTTGATATTTGCATAGGTTTTGTAATACTTCTTGCAAGTTCAGATCAGACTTCTAGTGCTCCACTTCTAATCCTTTCTCAAAAGAGCAGGAATTCCAGAATGTGACATTATCTTATATAAGAAGCATTAAATGTAGCATTAGGTGATTTTGTGACAGGACACAGAAAGAAAGTGGCAAGTGGTGCCTTCAAGCATCACAAGTGAGGTTTCTGAGATCCATAAGCTTAGTAAAGGAGTTAAAGGAGAAGTGCTACCAGCAACGGGTGAGGATGGAGTCGGGATTTACTTGAGATAGCTTGACCCATGCAAGTCAATGGGACCCACCAGTCTAGGTATACTGAGAGAGCTGTAAGATGTCCTTGCAATTATCATAATCTTACTAACATCTTTGATAGATCATGGATATCAGGGGAGATCTTCCAATGACTGAACAGAAGAACACCCACCTTTAAAATTGGTCAAAAGGATGATTCAGGGAACTATGAGATGGTCAGCCTCATTATTTTCCTGGAAAGATCAAGGAAAGAATTCTCATGGAACTGTTTCTGCATATAAGGTGGTGAAGAGGGTATCTGGAAACAGTCATCATGGATTTACCGAAGATAAATCAAGCCTAATCAACACGGTTGCCCTATTGGATGAAATGATTTGGTCTGAGGATGAATGGAGATCAGCAGCTTTACCAAGGCTTTGTACTTCATCTCCAGCAATACTCTTTCATTCAAGATGGGATATTATAGTCTGGATGGGTGGTAAGTCACAGGGGTAATCACAGAATCATAGAAAGGTTTGGGTTGGAAGGGACCTTAAAGATCATCTACTTCCAACTCCCCTGCCATGGGCAGGGACACCTCCCACTACACCAGGTTGCATACTGCAATGTGACAATGTGCACATGTTGTAGCTGCTTATGTGTTTACAGCTGTATATGGATATGTATATACACATATATAGATATGCGTGCATAAACATACTAGTTAATAAATTAGAGCACTATGGTGTGTTGAGAAAACCAAAAGCTCAGGCCAGACTTAAAATGTTAAAACTAAATGTTTTTATATTAATTTAATAACAACACACTTTGTTTTAATGGTTAGTTCTTACACTTAATCAACGTAATTAAACATTATTAATCAACATCATTACATATAGAAAACTGTTACTCATTAACACTTGTAACCTATATACCACAGAGCTAATGCTGTGTAGACAACACAGATGACTTCAGTCCTTGTTGGTCTTAGTGGCTGAGGTCAAGATGATCAGTCTTGAGAGCTTTTTGATGAGAGGAGTCAGAATTGCAGTAGACTTCAGTTTCCTCTCCTTCCTTGATCCATGATATTTTTACATGTTTTTATCTCTCCCAAAAGGGGATCTCAACTGATACTACGTAATTTTTATTTGCTCTTTGCAATTCATCTTCTTGTGTATTGGGTAGGATGTCCTGCATATTTGCAACCCCTATTTTCTTATCTTGTTCTTTAACTTGTAACTGTATTCTGGATGCCTCTTATGTGTGCCTACACACATCTTTGTTGTTACATTACTTAGATGACTATTTGAAATATTTATACCTTGCATCCAACTATTCCAAACATTTAGATGATTACATGCAGCAGAGTGTTTGAGAATTATTGCATAGAAGCCCATCAGTGAAGAACACTGCACATTACTCTAAAAAGAAAGCTGAATTTACACAGAATATCCTTAGACAATACCATCTAGTGTTTGTTCAGATCCCTGTGTTTTGGTGGATATCATAAGCTACGGGAAAGGGATATGCAAATTCTGGTTACTGAAATTGTGGAGCTATATTCTGGGCCACAGTAGTGGATGGGTTTAGTTGTAATACCTGTTTCATTGGGAATCTCATGTTGCATGATTATAGATAATTGGATAATGTGGCATAATATTACAGTTATTGAATAATACTAGATTTTTGATAATATAATGCTCCAGTTCTGCTGACTTTATTGACTGAAATGTTGTCAAGTCTCATTACTTTTGTCACTAATTTTCAAATCTGATGTTTTATTCTTAACTCACCAAATACTGTTAGATTATTGTGTAGAAGACTCATTTCTTTTAAAAATAAGATCAAGAATGTCCAGTGTTTATGGTCCTGAAACCCAACCTGAATGGATATACAAAGATCACCAAACCTTCCTAAATCTTATTTTGGTTCATTCAGTTCCTGTAACTGGATGTGGAAGTATGTTGGGTGCTCATCTGTGATTCTCCATCCTGTCAGTTAGTCTTCGAATCACAACAAAAGTAAAGGTAAAGGGGAAATTATCCATCAGCATAAAAGTTTTCCTTCTCTATCTGTACTTTGCTTTGCACACTTTTTCAGCTAACAGTTAAGAGAATTATGGATTTGCTCATCATGATAAGCAATACCTTATGTGATATCTTGGTTCTTCACAGATTGCCTCAGTGAAGACCTTATGTCATGTTAAGGTGTTGCGTTTGGACATTCCTACTCCAACATTAATTTGATAAAAGGATAAATAAAACTTGCTTAATGCTTTTTAGAGCAGCAGAAATACCAACTTGAGGATCAGGAAAGCTATTTGGATGAATGTACGTCATGGACTAAAACCTACCCAAAAGTATAACTCAGAACTGTGGGACCTTGACTGCATCTGTCCAGCTCTAACTGGCCTGATTAGTCCAGTAATTGCTTCCAGAGAAGTAACAGATTAAGTTGCTGATTTAACAGTTTCCATAATCATTAGATTTGTAGCACATTTACAGACCAGAAGGTGATAGTAAACCTAGTGACAACTGCTAATTGGCCTTGGATATGGAGAACATCAAGGAAATTGGCTTGGTTATGTGTTTAGCAAGGCTCTTGATGACATATGATGACACTCTTATATAGAAAGTAATAAACAGTGAAAATACAAGCACCTCTGTGGGAAACATATCCATGGGTATCCAACAGACACGGGAATGGTTGAGCTTCTGATAGAACTGCTACACATGGAAACTGAGCCACCAGCCCAGGACCCCAAACATGCAACAATCAAAGTGAGTGTCCTCCTCTCTTGAGACCATAATGCTGGTGTGGCATGAGTATCAAGTGTGTGTACACTGCAGAGCAGAGGTCCTCAATTAGAAATCACTGACAATGTGCTGTGTCCACCCTACTCAGAAAATAAACTTGAGATACTATATAAAAGAGCTGTGTGATTCTGTTCTTGCATCCAACCAAGTCCTTGTTTCCCTGTGACAAACTGCTACTGTAATCTGACAAGAAGTGCTTAAACAAAAGAACAGGAAAACTCCAAGTACTTGCATTTTTCCATTATTTTAAAGCATTCTGCCTATAATGCTGCTTGGCTAACAGAAAACTCAACACCTATAGTGTACTAATGGACATGTATTCCAGAAGTCTTTTTGGCTAAACAGAGTGGAGGTTTCCAGGCAACAAAGAATTTGACAAGATGAAGTCGAGAGTAAGTGCATAAGATGCCTACATTTACCTTATATAAAACCCATAGGACATTAGAGGAATGCATTCTTTATAAACATGATCATAGATCTTATTCTAAAACAATGTTATCTGAACAATACAAAAACATTTCCCTCTATAAAAAGTTTCTGCATTAACTTCAGACCGAACTTGCAGAAGAACATTTTAGTGTTTGAATATTTACTATTCTGAAATTTGTTGTTAGCATTTTTCTTTTATCACTTGAGAGAAGACACTAAGTTAACTGGATATCACAAAGCAGAGAGCAATATGAAAAAAAAAGACTACTGCAGCCCAAAGTTATAGCAGTAAGAAATGCATTTCCAAACTTGGACAAAAACAGAAGTGAAATATTACATTGCTATGACATGTAACTATGACTAAGTTCAGGGTTTCCTTATTTTGATCGAGGAACTGGTAGGAGAGTTTAAAAAAACATGTGTAAGGAAATACTTGGACATCAATTCAATAATAGCTGGTGATGTAAATGAAATCAGAAGAAATTTATGAGTCAGCAAGGTCAAAAATCTGATAGTGGGAAGGAGACAATGAAGGAAGGTAGAGAAGCCAGCCTCATTAAGGTGGAGATAACTGAAGTAACAGCAATTGATAAATCCTGTATTTCCTGCCATGATTTAAAAAAAAAAAAAAAAAAAAAGCAAAGGGGAAAGAGTTTGTGCTGACCACTATGCATGGCTATTGAAGATTCCCACTCTCCTAGTTATCCTAGTTATACCTTTACATTACTAAAATCTGAGATTTAGGAGCAAAAAGATCTGCAGACAGAAAATCCTTTCATTTTATTCTTCTAGTTCAGACAAAGGGGTGAGATTAAGGTTTTTCCCATCTTCAGGGAAAAAGAAAATGGATTCTTCCTTTCATGGATTGTTGTTAGTCATTTAAAAAAACATTTATGGGAAATAAACCAAAAGTGAAAGATTATTAAATGTATATGTGGTTTATTGTAACTTCTGAAATATATTATTGCCTCCTGAATTGTTGAATACCCAGGCAACAAGAAGAAAAAAGGAAAAGAGAAAAAACCAAAAACCAAAACAAACCACCAAGAAAAACAGAGTCTGTTTTAAGATATTAGGATGGAATAAATTGAACAGCCCCTGGTTATAAAAAAAACCCATCCAACCAGTTTTTGCAATGCTGTTACAGTCCTGCCACATTTGTAGAAAAAGTGCTTCTCTGTACCAAAAGCTCAGAAGGTGCTCAGCACATTGATAAAGTAGCTATAAAACAGCAGCAAATTGCAACTGCCCAGGACTCTGGGGGATACATATGCAGTCACTTTGTTACCATTTGGCAATTACTTCTGTGGCCAAGCAGTCTGTTGTTACGGATGTAGAAAAGTGCTTTTTCACAGAACAGGGAAGTCATTATCAAACCAGCACCGTGAAGCTACAGGAACAGCACTTACCTGCACCGCTTCCCATAAAAACAGGCAGAAATCTCCTGATTGCAAGAGGCTTTAAAGCCTTCTGTGATTAGAAGGGGGAAAAAAACCTCTTGGGAATAGAAGTCACACCAGGTTTGCACATAAATAACTGTACAGGCACCCTGTGCAGTGATTGTACTGTCGTCAGTGATTACACAGGGACTGCAGCCCAGAGCTGCTGCCCTTCCCCTCCCCAGCCCTCGGAGACTGGTTGAGGGCAGAAAGGGGCAGAGGTGCTTGGTGCTGGGCTGGGGAATGGTGTTTTCAGCCCCAGCACCAGGAGAAAATGCATACTATGGGGGTTAAGAGAAAGAAAATTAGGTATGTAGCAGTGGTGTTGCAAGTGATGCTCTGGGAGAATTGGGAGAGCTAGCTTTGACACTGTGGAAGATGATTCCCTTGCTCTTTCAGGTAAAATAACAAAATATTTTGTCAGATTATGTTCACATAAACATATTGCTAACAATAGACAGAGATAGTTTAATAAACTAGCTTAATAAAACTGGTGCTTTAATTGGCAGTTTCCCAACAAAACACAACAGTGGCCACTGGAGGACTCAAACACATCTTAAGAAATATCCCAGCATGCGGTTTGTGCTTGGCCACCAAACAAGGATGAGAGTAAATGTCATTACACAACTAGGAGTAAATATATGAGCATCTAAACATCAAGCATTGTGACTAGCGAGGTGTAATTATGAGGTGGATATTAAGTCACCCTGAAATTAATGTGCATATTGGTCTTTCTAGCTACCTTTTCGTAAAGAATACTTAGGATCTTCTGTTTGTAATGGCCACCATTATTATTCTCAGTGCTTTAGACATGAAGTGTTATTTCGTGGAAGACTTGCTATCGAAATCTTTTGCTTTATATGAAGGCCAAATGCATGCAAGTAAAAATAAAGACAACTAGATAGCAATTTTCCCATTTTCACATCACACCAGGTTAAAGTGTAGCAATTAGACAAGTGTGATTTCTGCTAAACCAGATGATTACAAATTAGTATTTTATTCACTTATTTCTGAAGAATTATCAGAAAGTTTGGACGAACTCTAGATGAAAAGGAAGAGGTTAATTAGCTAGGTATTTAATGATGACATTATAGAGATATGTCTTACCTAACTGTTAAATTAATATCTCACGTATTTTTATGTGAAAAGAAGTGAAAGTTCTTCACAGATTTTTCTGGGAAATACTGTCACCTGTGGGTTATTAATAATTTTTTTAAAGCAACTTTCCAGGTAAGTGTTTGGATGAAGTTAAAGTAGCCCATTTAGAAAGCACATCAACAGTATCAGTTAATTATTATTAACTACTAGTTTATTATCATAAACTACTGAGTCTGGTAATATCTTTAGTGTGAAACCAGGTTATATTTATCACTGTGGAAGCTGGAAGGCCCTCACTCAGATGGGAATACACTGTGTCAAAAAAATATATCACTGTGTCATGTCAGAGGGATGAAACTCTCAATGCCAAGTTGAAATTGTAAATGGACTCTAATATAAGCAAAAGGAAATAAGGTGGAGTGCAATTATCACTATTTTTCAGGTGAGACACAGTATGCACAGTAAAGATGCACAGTACACACAGGCTGTGTTTCAAAACCATGAAGGGTGCCAGCATTGATAGATCTCCTGAAATTCTGATCCATGAGAAAACTCACTAAAAGTCCACAACCATGTACTTGGGTTTAAGTACACATTTACTGTCTTGGCTGGGTCAAGCTAAAATAGCTGAGCATACAAAAAGGTTCTCAAATGCTCCCTTGACATTCTCAGAAGCACTGATGGATGGATTTCCATTTCCATTTGTCCCATTGGACCACAAACATGTTCAAAGTGACCCAGGTCCCCTCCACCCTCTGTGGACACATTCCCAACACTGTCTTCAACTCACTCCAGCCCAGATAGGCTAGTATCATAAAATGTTTTCTGTTGGAAGGGACTTCTAAAGGTCATCTAGTCCATCTAGATTTGTTCAGCAAACTTGTAAATTGCTGACACCAATAATAATCCTGAATTTCATTATGAATTGTAAAGCAATTTTTATTCATGCACTTTTCTAAATATATCCTCTGATGTAAAATAGAGATATAAATCTGCATCCATATGTATAAATAAAAATATATAAATATTTCTAACCTTTTAATAGATAAATATACATATAAAGACATTAAAAGAGATGTTAAAAAATCCTCTCTGTGTGAGACCCTTGAGTTACTTCTGGGTTAGAGAAGGTGGCAGGGCTTCAACAGCCAACTAGTCCCAGAGATTTCTGTGATTATCTAGTCTACAGACACAGCAAATAGCCGGACTGGGTCATACAGTAGCTCCCTTGGGGTTGTCACCTCTCATTGTTTCATTTTCATGTTTTTAAATAGTATGGTTATTCTTCTCAACCTTTCATTTGTGTCTGCAGCCAGCAATGAAAGTCAGGAAAAAATAATCAAATGAGAAACAGAAAGTGAGAAAACTCATGAGGTAAGATAGTTTAATAGGTAAAGCAGAAGCCACACAGACAAGAAAATCAAAACAAGGAATTCATTCCCCACTTTCCATCACAGGCAGGTGTTCAGCCATCTCCAGAAAAGCTTCATCAAACTTGGGAAGAAAAAAAACACCACTCAGAATATCCCTTCAGAGGTCTACCAGCTGTGGCACTGATGTAACCACAGCCACAGACACTTCGAGATGTACCTGCTATGGCATGGGCTTATCCATGGCCACAGACGGTTTGAGGTGTCCTGCTCTGACATGGACTCATCCACAGGTCTCAGTCACTTTGACCTGAGTTCACACTGGAATTGTTGTCTGTCCAGTACAGAAGCGATACCCTGGCCATCTGCCAGCCCAAGCACATGGTCATTACTGTTATGAGAATGTTCACTGTCACTTGATAGAAAAGGCTACAGTGTGACTGTAATTTGGAATATGCATCCTCCAAAACCCCACAACAGCTACGAAACACTATTTCTAACGGTTAGTTGAGACATAGTTGCTATCTTGCTGATCATATCCATTGGGATATGACAAAGTCCATCTTGCCATTTTACTCCTTAAAACTGGATCTTCTGTAGAGGTCCCTTAACCTCACTTTATTTTATGGCAAAACCAGCTTCCAAAATTATCTGGTCTATTTTCTTCCATTTATAAAACCTCTTCTGCTGTGCTGTTCCATATGATGTTACAATCAATGTATTGCAGGTATTCCAGATCTGATCCCACATCTCAAGCCCATTATTGGGGGAGGGGGAAATTTCAGAGGAACTCTCTTCTTTGGACATTTCTGAATCTTGTTATCACTAAACTTCAAAATTAAAATTTATTACTTCTAAGGCAATTGTCACTTGAAGGAAATATTTATCAGCTCTCTCTCCACTCTGCCTTTTTCTCTTAATTTAGGAATAAACGAAACATGGGAGTTACTTTCCTTGTCCAACACTGGATGCTATATAAACTATTCCTGGTCTCATTTTTTTTTGTCTGTCTGTAAAAGTACAGTCTTTTTTTGGTTGTTTTGTTTTTCATGCTACTTCATCTGTGTTTTTTTCATAATTCTACAAATTGAAAACCTACATTTTATGTACATTTTCCCCAAAACAAAGTTCCTTTATTTAAAATGTTAGAGCAGCCTTGCATTTGTTCTGAGATAGTGACATGAAACTTTTTTATTCCTCTATCTTAAATGAAAAACAGGGGTTAAATCAACCACAGTTGTACCTATGAATAAAATACACAATATGTATATGAAACCTTACCTTGAAGTGTATTACTAAATCAAAGTTGATGCATAATTAAAACAAGTATTAACAACTGCTGCTACATAACACAAACTATTACATTTTTTCCCAGAAAGAAAATAAAAGTCATGTCACGCATTGCTTATTCTTGAAAGTGAAAAATTTATTATACTCACAGTCTTCCTTTGTAATAGGTTTCAGAGCAAATCACTTTATTTTCATCTCAATTTTCTGGTACTCTTCAGAGGAAAATGCTGGAAACTGAAGTTCCATATGTATTTCCAATAATAGTAATACAAATATCTCGAGGCATTTTTGCTAGTTCTGTTTGGTGGTGTAGTACTGCTTGGAGTTTAAATACATATGCCAGATTTTGCCCAGTTTAGAATCAGCTAAACATGGATAAATAAAGCACCGAGGCTCTATCAAAAAAAATTGTTTCTGGCTTAAGCAACTACCCTGCCTTGGAATTTGAGAGCTAAAATGGTAAAAAAAGAACACCTTTCATTCTCACATACAGAAATGTTGTACTGTTCACTATCTATGAGGTATAGGTACTTTTTTTTTTAAATATTAAATTAATTATATAAATCTATCATATCAAAAGGAATGCTTGCACTTTTCTCAGGAAAAAAATGGATACATTTCTTCCTTTGCTTTTTTTTTTTTTTTTTTTTTTAATCTTATCCTTTAAAGTT
>JANIJG010000589.1:5697-17487 GCA_024611175.1 Megaceryle torquata | reverse complement strand
TGCAGGGTGGTGACCCTGGCTGCAGGGTGGTGACACTGGCTGCAGGGTGGTGACACTGGCTGCAGCGTGGTGACCCTGACTGCAGGATGGTGACCCTGGCTGCAGGGTGGTGACACTGGCTGCAGCGTGGTGACCCTGGCTGCAGCATGGGAAGGACCGCAGTGTGGTTCCCCCGGCCACACCTCGGCCCGGGCACGGGGGCGTTGCGTGTCCCCGGTGCCCTCGGCCACCTCCCGGGCCCGCACCTGCCGGTGTCGCCCCCCCCCCCCGCCGAGGTTGGTTCCTCCCACTGCCCGCACGCGGCGCTGCGGACGAACCCACGCGGGGAGGGGGGGGAAGCGAGGTGGGGGGCGGGAGAAGCGCGCGGCCGGCGCGGGGCGCGCGCGGCTGGGCTCGGCTCGGCTCGGCTCGGCTCGGCTGGGCTCGGAGCGGCTCGGCGCGGAGCGGAGCGGGCGGCGGGGGAAGATGGAAGGAGCCTCCTTCGGAGCGGGCCGGGCTGGGGGGGCCATCGACCCCGTGGATTTCCTGAAGCAGCCGCAGACCATCCTCCGGGTGACCACCTGGGTAAGGTGGGACGGACGGTGCTGGCCGGGAGACGGGGGCATGGGGCAGCGGCCGATGCCGCGGGAGCGGCAGTGCCCGTTGCGTTGCGCGGTGCCCGGACGGTGTGCGGTGCCCGGCGCAGCGTGCGGTGCCCGTGCCGTGCCCGGTGCAATTTGCAGTGCCCGGTGCAGCATTCGTGCAACATTCGTGCAACATCCGTGCAACGCTCGTGCAGCGTTCGGAGCTCCCGCAGCCTCGCGGCGCTGGTGCAGCCGTGGCATCGTGGGGTGGTGGCCACTTGCGCGGCGCGGGGCTGGCCGGGGTGACAGGGCTGGCTGGTTCCCCTGGGTGTCTGCAGGGAGATCCCTCGGGCGTGGGGCAGGGTGCGGCGGGTGGAGGTGTCCCTGGGGCTTGAGGAAGGGGCGAGGGAATGGGGTGGAAATCAGGAGGCAGAGGACATTTTCCCTCCCTCCACGTTCCATGCGTGGTGCGTGTGACAGAAGAAATCCGAGCGCCAGCCCTGCCCAGCTCCCCCTGCTCTCCCGAAAGGATGTCATATTTTTCTGGCCGTTTCCCATCGCCGGGTTCCTCCGGTGGGAGCTGGAACACGCTGTGCGGCCACTCAGGGAAGGCTTCGCTCGCCGATGGTCCGTGAATAGGCAGCGCGGGAAGCTGTGCGCCGATGCTCGCGGGGGCCGTGGTGCCAATGAGGGCGGCCGCTGATTCGCCTCCCCCAGCTCGGTGAAGATCGGGAAGTGTGCGTGGCCCTGGCGATGCCTGGCCCTTCCTGAAAGCCCCCGGTGGGGAGGGTCTGCCCGGCTCTCACCGCAGCCAGCTCCTGGCAGCGGCGCTTGGCCGGAGGCTGCGGACGAGCCGAGCGGGGCCTGGGGGGCTCATCTTTGCCCATGTCATTCCTCTGCTGTGCTTGGAGGCCCTTGGCCGCCGGCTCGGTGTCACCTTCAGCAGTGCCAAACGCAGGCAGCGAGTGAAGGAGAGGTGTGATGAGAAAGTGCTGTCCCCATGGCTGCCCTCCTGCCGGCCGACACGGTGGGTACATTTTGTGGGGCTCTCCTGGGTGTGGTGACCCAACCAAGGCCCCGTACAGCAAGCACAACATGGGAGCATGTGCTTAAAGGTAAGCACATGCTTATCCAGCTGCAATTCCAGCTGCAATCGCATGCTTCAAGTTAAGCCACATGCTTAAGTGTTTTGCTGGATGGGAGCCAGTTCACTTTGCAGGGCTTTGAAGAGCCCCCCACTCCATTATGGGAAAGCAGAGGTCAGGTATTGGTCTGGAGCATCCAGCGAGGGGTGGGTGGGGTGTTTGGGGCAGGATTCTGGCACGTGGCAGCAGTCGTTTCCTAGAAGCATTGCCTCGGTCCAGAAAACTCGGTCTGGATCCCTCTGGATCCTCCTCGAGTGGCAAGGGCAAGCTGTTGGTTTGGGTACGGGTAGATGAATTGTCCACCCGCTGATGGTGAGTTAGCGAAATCTGCCGCCACGCGCCCAGAGGTCTCACCAGCCGTGTACAGAAGGAGACTGGATGCTGCTGGGAAGCAGGGACAGAATATGGAACAGGGAGCTAGAACAAACATCCCAGCTTAGAAACCTTCATGCCTGTGTTCACTGACTGGTTTATTCAATGAAGTCACTCCATTTGTGGTTCTGTGTTCACACGGAGCACTTAGAACTTAACTCTACACAAGCGCAGGGACCCACTGACGTGGACCAGCGTGAGATGCACCCTGTGCTGTCCCACGTGTAAATGTTTCCAGTGTTGAGAGTTGGCTGCAAAGCCCGCTGAGATCAGGGGGATTTCTTTTTGCGGTGGAAGCTCACATTAAAAGCACCCTGGACCGCTTTTCCCAGGTCTCACATTTGCTGAGAGGGGACCCTGCTCCCTCACTGCTCCAGCCTGGGGCTTCGGAGCCCCGTCTGCCCTTCGCTCGGCTGTTGCAGTCCCAGTACCTGTGCTGTAAACTTGTCCAGCACTTACAGCTCATTTCCCGTGTGAACAACAGGGACTACAGCCGGGCGAGACGTATGAGTGGAGGTTTCCTGCCCATCTGCCTGCGTGGCCATCGCTATTCCTCGCAGGTTTTGTAAACCTCCTGGGCTCCTTCTGAGCGGGTGCTTTGCTGCTCTTGCAAGATGGGACCCATCTCAAGATAGAGAGCTCGGCAAGGTCTCTGCTGCCTTTCTGTTCTGCCCTGGCACTTGTACCCTCTGCTCCAGGAGAGCGCGGCGGTGCCGGGGCGTGTGACGGTGTCTGCTCCTTATGGTGCTGTGCTGGTGGCATGGACCCACGTCCTGTTGTGATGCTCCTTCCCTCCCTCCCAGAGCAAACGGGAACCTTCCCAGGCTTTCCTGCCTGACACCAAGGGGCAGAGGAGCTGCCTGTGCCTGCAGGATGGTTATTCAAAAAGCCCTTGACTGAGGCTTTGAAGATCACCCAGTTGAGGTGTTGAGTTGGGTTTTCTTCATGTGGTTTGCCTTCCTGTGCTTTGTTGTTGCATCTTTTTAACCCGTGGAGTTGGATCAAACCTCAGAGGCATAACCCTTGCCGGGCGTGCGGCGTTAGGTTCCTTTGGTGAGAAAAGGAGGGAGCTGCCTGGGATGTGCTGGTTTGGGTGGGAGTGTGGGTGATGGAGAACCACCCCGAGGCTTTGGGTCAGCCTCGGGTGCCTGGTGTGAGCAGCTCGGTGTTGTTCTGGCTGATGGCCATCGCTGGGGTTTCACAATGAGCTGTCACCAGAGGAGGGTCCAACTCTGCTTTATGACTCTGGTAGCTGCTTTGGGGCCATGGGTTCAGAGCTTGTGCTGACAAACGTTTAAGGGACTGCCAGGTGGATGGTGACGTCGGTGTAGAAATCCCCAAATGTGCACAATGGTAAAGGGGGATTCCTGAGTCTACCTCACGCAGTGACCTTAGCCTGACAGCTACAGTCAGCCCTAGTGTCTGAAGGGAAAAAAACCCGACCCACTCCTGGCTTGAGCTGTAAAATCAAAATCTGGAAAGAACCATTTAACAGTTCCTCATTCATCTCTCCCCCCTCCGCCTGGTGCTGTTTGTCAGATGAAGATGTGATCACTCTTGTGGTTTCCTTTTGAGACATTTTTTGCACAGCAAACCAAACTCAAGGCTCACGGAGGATGCCGCAGACCCGTGAGTTCCTTTCTCTGTGACTGCCAGCCCCAGTGAGACTTCCATGTGGCCGTGCAGCTTTGCAGGGGCACGGTTCATTTCACGGAAATTTAGGTTTGACTTCTAAAAGCAGCTCTGGAAAATATTTTCAGTAATTCCTGTGAATTTCAGTAAGAGCAACAGTACAAGAGCAGTGCCTGGCTCGGGAGGGCTGGGCCACTCTCGCCTCCTGCACCCACCCGGCCGTTCCCTCTGCCTCTGTGGAGCTCAGCAGGAGATCAAGGGCTCGATTTTACTCCAGCCCAGGGGAATATTGTTGCCGCCTGCATGACCTGCACGTGGACAACCTTGCCTGACCCTATCTGCTGCTGTTGTCTCTCTTAAAGTTGAATGACTTTGTAGTTCCTCAGCTGGATCACCAGAGAGGGCTTTCCCTGTCGTAGAATCACAGTAAGTTGGAAAAGACCCTTAAGCTCACTGAGTCCAACTGCTGCCCCAGCACTGCCAGGGCACCACTGACCCCTGTCCCTCAGCACCACAGCTCCACGGGGGGCTTGGAAACCCCTCCAGGGATCACGGGGACTCCACCACTGCCCTATGCACTATTTTATCTCATCAGGCTCAGTCTTTTGTTTGGGTTTTCATTGCAATGGTTTTATGCTTTTAAGAGCAAAACCTTGATTAAGGGCCTGGACCAGGGCAGCCAAATCTGATGACTTGGTGGAGGCAGCAAAGTGGCAGCCCCTGCAGCCTTTGATATGCAGTTAAGGAACCTGTTAGGACCAGAAGTTACTTCGGCTCAGATCCAGCAAAGCCTTTATGTGCTCAGCATTGCACTGATAAGGGTCTTAGTCCATAATATGTCAGATCACTGTCTTTCAGCAACGCAAATGTGCTTTTCTGAGGCTGGACTTTAGTAAGGGCTGTGCCAGGTGGTGGTTTGAAGTACCACGAATAGGTGGAGGAAGGGAGCGTGCCCTTTCCATCCTGGTCTGGCTTTGTTTTGCTTCTCCAGAGAGATGGAAAGGGCAGTGTGTGCTCATGGTATAAGGTGTGTTTGGTTTTATTAGAAAAAACAAGCTCAGGAGCAGAAGAGCCCAGCGGCAAATGAGTATGGCTCCAAGATGGTCACTACCCTGCAGCCTCAGGACACAGCACCTCTGAGGAGTTTCACCCCCAGGGTGAAGCTTTGGGGGTGCTGGTTTGAGGTGCTGTGGGCCGTACGTTTGGGTTTGTAGAGATACAACACACAGCTCTTGTAATGGGTTGGAGCTGGAGCATGGAAGGCTCCCTCACTGGAGCAGACCTTGCCTGCAGCTGCACGTGGACGTGGTTCCTGGTACCCAGCACCGGGGTGAGAACTCCTCAGGAGGCATCCAGTATGAGGTGGGAGCCTTGGTGCTGCAAGCTCCAAACAGCTCCCGTAGCCTCTGGGGGTTTCACTGGCCCTTGAGCACTTGGGGCTCTTAGAGAAGAGCTGCAAGGCTGGGCTGGCACTTAAGGAGCCGTCAGCGATGCTAAAAATCATTAGCGTGATCTTAGCTGCTCTGGACTTTGTCTGCTCTTGGCTGCTTTTCAGTAGGGTCACCAGATTTCCATCTCAATTCTCTCTTTCTGTGGGCTGTAGATTAAAGGCAGAATTTCACTTTTTTTTTTGGTAATGGAATTATACAGAAGTTTCATTGCATCTGAGCTCAAAACGCTGCTGAATTACCATTTTCCTGTCATCACTGGTTCAAAACACTGGCCACGTGCTCAGATGGCATCACTAGATTAGGAACCTTGAATGGCTGCTGTGTCTCAGCCAGCATCACTTGCCACGTTAGAAAAAGTAATTGTGTAAAAATCCATCATGTGGTCGTCGTATGGGTCCTTCCCAAGCTGATGAGCCTGATAGACATGTCCTTAGAACCCTTAGGGCCAGCATCCTACCACCCCTTGCCGTGTCGGCAACTGCAGTGGGTCTTTCCTTTGTGGTGGTTTCCATGGTCCTCATGGGGGGCCTGGAGCGCTTAAAGTAGTTCTTTAGTCTTCACACCCTCCAATAAATGATACAAATCTGGGCTGGAAACTTCCCCGTGACCAACAACTGTAAAGATAAACCAGAGAGGGATCCAGGACCTGATTCCCCCAGACTCTGAGCTCGGTGGGTGTTGGAGGAGGGTCTAGCTCATCCCTGCATGAGGAACGTACGCGACTCAAGACAAGGGCTTAACTGGGGCTTAGGAAACCCCTCCGTGCTCGGCAGGATTTGGCCTGCACTGATTTGACCTTAATTCTTTTCTCATTTGATGGTCCATCCTGGCTGGGTGGTGGCTCGAGGAGGGGAGGGTGCCAAGCACGGTGGTGTCTGTCCCACCGATGCTCGCGGTGGAGTGGCAAAGGATCACCCGGAGGTCGGTACCGGCTCTTTGTGCCCAGCGCCGTCGCCGTCAGCTACAGCAGGACGACTCACCAGTGGCTTGTTTTTCTTGCCACATTACATTTCCTTGATGTTGTTATTCACAGCTGCTCACGTGTGCAATCCAAACAAGGTTCCCCCATCTCCTACAAGCCCACACCTTCTGGGAATGTGTTTTTATAGGTCCCAAATCAAAAGTGCGGTGCATCAGCAGTGGAAACATCTCGCCTTGAACTTAGAAAGACAACACCAAATCTATTCTCATTAAATCTTTTACCCGTTTGGTTTGTTGTTAGCTGGGTTTTTTTTTTTAAGAAAAACAATAAAATTTCAATTGCAGTGAGAGGAGAAAGAAAACCCTCGGAAAGCTTTGTTTTGAGCCTGTTTTGACAGGAATCTTTCAGCCAGCGCTGATGTTTTGAGCTCTTCTCTCTGGCAACCCGTTACTATCTTGGCCTCCCGAGCAGAAGCCGCGTGTCCCGTGGTGCCTGCACCGAAGCGCCGCGGGCAGCGCCCAGCCCAGGGGGTCTCCTGAGGTGAAGGGGCACCCAAAACCCCCGAGGAGTGGTCCAGGGAGAACTAAACAAAACACTTCTCAGAGCAGCCGAGTACGCGTTCTCTGGCCCGCCGGAGAAACAATCCCTTGGAATCAGAGGTTCTCAATTATTCATGTTTTCCAGAATCACGTTATTTCTTCCAGGGCCCGTTTTATAAAGGCTGCTGCTATTTCTGATGGTAAATAACAATTTTGCATTATTTATGAACAGATTTTTACAACCGCTGATATTACAGCTGCCGCCGAAGCGCTGGGAAAACCGTCCTCGCTGTTTCGTGTTCCTTCCTTACCACCCAACCCTCTTGTTCTTCGCGTGATGGTGACGAGGGGACAAGAGGAAATGGGCTTAAGGTTGGATATCAGGAATAATGGTTTTTCACTGGGAGAGTGGTGAGGCCTTGGAACAGGCTGCCCAGGGAGGGGGTGGAATCACCATCCCTGGAGGTGTCCAAAGAGCCTCCAGATGTGGCACCTCAGGACATGGTTCAGTGGTTATGATAACGTTTAGTAGATGGTTGGACTTGATGATCACGAAGGTCGTTTCCAACCTTAATGATTCTAGGATTCTGTGACGTGCCCATGGTTGTGTGGCAGCCGAGCGCTCCCCGAGTGACGAAGAGGGTGCAGATGCACACAGGTGGCTTGGGTTGTCACTGAGCTCGTGGCTGGTGCTCAGAGCTGAGATGAGCCAGGGCTGGATGGGGGACAAGACCCCAGGTTGTGTTTAAATTCAAAGAGGAGGAAGGTCTGATTATCTCCCTGCCCCAGCCCTGGGGAGGTCCGTGGGACACAGGTTCTTTCTCTCTGCTGTTAACATTCCAGGGCACATCAAAGGTTGCACCTGAATTTTGCAGATTCACCTTTGGAAACCTTTAATTCTAGAAGGCATTGTTAAGACAGGGCTGATGCCTGAGGCCGAGGAGCTTTTCCAGGGCTGGAATCCCTTCCTGCTCATCGCGTGGACAGGCTGATGTGCTCACCTCTAGTGGGGTGCAGATGCTGGTCCCCTCAGCTAAGCAGGCTGAGGAGAGAAGGGGCTGGTGCAAAGCTGCTGAGGGTCGTGGAAGGAACACGAGGGGTTTTGATGGGAAAAAAAAAAAACAAACAAGGAGCTGCTGCTGGGACCTGCAGTAGAATCCTTAGGGAATTCTGTAGGATGTCACCTGCTCCTGGCTGAGCAGGACAGGAAGGGATGGGACAGAACAACCTTCCTCTCCAGCTATCACCATCAGCAGTGGGTGTTGGGGGTAAGCTCTGCTTCAGGGTGAACTCTTCTCACCCCACAGAGAGACCCCGATGTTTCATTTCCTTGCAGGGATGGAGCATTTCAGAAGAACCCAGCCATGTGAGTCCCTGCAGCATTGTCACACCTCAGCTTAGGGGGCTTCAGGCTGGGGGCAACGCGTTGTTCCTCCTGCACGTCTTTGAATAGCTCAGGGGTGCCAGCTAAATCAGCCAAGCAGGCTTCAGAGCATCTCCACCACTCGACACAGGGGGATGAATTTCAAGTGCCAGGAGCAATAGGAGTCTGCTCTCACTAAGAGGGCTCCTGGCTGAAAGGGTTTAAAGAGGAGCCCTGGCTGCTGTTGTCCTGCTGGTGTGTTTCTGGAGGTGAGAGTGAGCACGGTGCAAGCTGCTCGTCCATCAGGTGCTTGCAAATACCAGCGTGAAAAGCTGGTGGCCAAATCCCAGGCTTGGGGTGCTGGGGTAGGTGCTTGCAGAGGCTCCTACATCCTGAGGTAGGATGTACTCCAGAGACTCTGTCTGCTTCTGCTCATCATTTATTCAGATGACATCTTACAGAGAAAAAAAGTCTCCCTCGCCAATCCCTTCCCATTTTAATAGTGTAGTCCCTTGCTGATCCATCTCTTTGTCCTCCAGGGCTAAGAAGACTTAGTGGATACGGTCTGAGATGTGTTTGCTAATGGGACACTTGCATTTGTAGAATCACAGACTGGTTTGGGCTGAAAGGGACCTTAAAGATCATCCAGTTCCAACCCCCCTGCCACGGGCAGGGACACCTCCCACTAGAGCAGGTTGCTCAGAGCCCCATCCAGCCTGGGCTTGAACACATCCAGTGCTGGAGCATCCACAGCTTCCCTGGGCAGCCTGTGCTGGGGTCTCACCACTTTGTAAGTAGCTC
Organism: Megaceryle torquata; assembly: GCA_024611175.1. Taxonomy (NCBI): domain Eukaryota; kingdom Metazoa; phylum Chordata; class Aves; order Coraciiformes; family Cerylidae; genus Megaceryle; species Megaceryle torquata. Next base: position 8,699 of record JANIJG010000589.1, on the reverse strand, counting down.
CACACAGAAGCAGCTCTGGCCCAGCTTCACCCCAGCAGTGGAAGGAGTTTGGAGGAGAGAAATCTGAATGAAATCCTTCGGAGCAGGCAGGAGTGAGACGCTTGGCTGGTGCTTGGGAGAAAATGTCTATTGTGATGTCTTGTTAAAGCGTGGTTAGAGCTTTTGGAGTGGTTTGCTCAGAGCAGCTTCTGCTCCACTTCCTCCAGCTCTGCCAGGGCTGCCCTTCGGGGTGCACGGGGCTGTAGGAGGTGGCCCGTGGCCAGGCATCGGCCGTGAGATGCAGGTGACTTTGCAAAGGCCACCAGCTGCAGTTTGTCATGTGGCTTTTCAGCCGCCGCCTCTGTCTGTCGCCTGTCTCGGTCTCGTGCACTTTGCGTCGTGCTGCTGCTGCAGAAGACGGAGTGAGGAGGCCAGGGTGGGAGCTGCACCATACCCTGAGACCCCAGCTGCTCCCGGGCAGCTGCTGTGCTGGGGTGTGCTGGAGGAGCCTCTTGTCTCTCCGCCCTCATACGTGGTCTCCAGCTGTGTCCTGCCAGCCGGAGGGGTGGGGAACACGCAGGGATGGTGCTGGCAGCGAGGGACCAGATCAGAGGTTCACAGCTTGATGGAGAGGTGTCTGCACGCCTGGTTCCCTCCCTGCTCGCAGCCTTGAGATCCAAATGGCAGCACAGTGCTTTCTGTGCTCGAACAGAGCAGCTGGTCCCACGGCTTCTGCCTGCTTCTGCCTTCTGCCTGGGTGTGGGGCATAAGGGAATTCACCACAGAATCAGAATCACAGAATAGTTCTGGTTGGAGGAGACCTTTAAGCTCATCAAGTCCAACCATTGCCCCAGCACCACCAGGGCACCACTGACCCCTGGCCCTCAGCACCACAGCTCCACAGGGGTCTTTCAAACCCCCACGTCGCCAGCCAGGCGAAAAATCACCGTGTCATTCACAGGGCTGCCTGTCCCCCTGCCCCACTGCACCCAGCCGAGCTCTGCCATGTCCCGTCCCCCCTGCACCGAGCATCCAGATCTTGCCCAGCTCAGCCTGCTCAGCAGCTCCGTTATCCTCTGTAACTTAATTTCTCCCACCTCCACAGTGACACAAGGGGGTTTATTGAGCAGGGTGAGCGGAAAGATTGTGCAGAGACCTGGCCCATCTGTTTATTTTTTTTCCCTCCCCAGCCTGTCTGGAGAATAACATCTCTTAAAATACTCTGCAAACCAAGCCACCGAGAGGCAGACAGGCCTGCAGCAAAGGAGGACCTGGGTACCATCCACCAGCCCTTTGCTTTGGGCCACCAACCAGGCACGAGTCGGGATCTGTCTAACGAATGCCATGTTGCCATGGAGCCAAAGACAGGATTGAATCCAATTATGTTGCTGTTGGAAAACAGAGTGAAAGGTAAACAGCAGCAAGTTGTGTTTTCTCCTTCCTTCTGCAGATCTTCTCCATCGTGGTGTTTGGCTCCATTGTGAACGAGTGCTACGTGAACAAGGACAGCCGGGACTCCGAGCTGCTCTGCATCTTTAATGAGAATGAGAGTGCCTGCAGCTACGGCATCGCCGTGGGCATCATCGCCTTCTTTGGCTGTATCTTCTTCTTTGTCATGGACCTCCACTTCCAGCAGATCAGCAGCGTGAAGGACCGCAAACGGGCCGTCCTGCTGGACCTCGGCTTTTCAGGTACGTCTCTGGCTTTGCTGCGCTGGCTCCCTGGGCGGCGCGGGGCGCTTGCTGTGCCCTGAAGCTCTGCTGGCAGGTGGTTGTCCCATCCAGCTGCGGGCTCAGGGGCAGCAGCGAAGAAGACAGCGTGTGGTGGCCTGGGGACAGCAGGGTGTCCCGCTCTGTGTCACTTATGTGACCAGAGAGAGACCTTCGCCGAGGTGGGTTCAGTGAGGCCACCTGGGGAAGCAAGGCTTGGTCCCAGAGCCCAGCCGGGCTGTTTCACCCTCCACGTCTCCTCTTCCTGGCTCAAGCCAATGTCCTTTCATCAGCTGCATCTGGGGCTGGTTTCACTTTGTGCCCGGGGAGGGGTTTGGTGCAAACGCAGAAACACGGCGCTGGAATCCCCCTGGTGCCGCCCGGCTGGCCGTGTGCAGGTGGGGCTGGGGCTCCCAGGGGCCGGCACAGATCTTCTGCACCATCTCGAGCCCCTTGGCCCGGGGCTCATCCGTGCGAAGCTGCGCGGGTGGGATCCCCGGAGCCGCCAGCCCGCGCTCCGCTGCCGGGGGAGCCGCCTGGCTGAGTTCACGGCTGACAGGCTCCGTTTCCAGGCTCCTGTGGCAGCAAAGTCTGGAGGTGGCTTAGCCAGCGCAAGCAGCGCTGATGCCTCTCTGGTCCTGACTCTAAACATCCATCATCCTCCCTGCGCTTGCCTGTTGTTAAGGCTGTTCTCTCCTTGCTGGAAAGCTGATTTCCATGGTGCTGAAGCACCAGATTCCAGCCCTCCCTAGATGATATTTCCAGCCCCTTCTGTGGGGATCACACCAGGGGTCTGCACTGGTGAAGCCACCCAATGACTTGGTGACATCTTATTACCCTACAATGGCCCCGGGTCGGTGTGTGCTCCAGGTGCATTGTGTCTTCAGCCTGCGTCTGAGCGGAGCCATCCTGCTCCACAGGAGCCCCTCTGCAGGTTCTGGGTAGAAATTGGGCTGCTTCCTTGCTAGTAGAACAAAAAAATTATGTGCAGGTCGTGTGGATGCAAAGCCTGTGACCAACACAGTGTCATCTATTGGGGTCTGCAAAGAGCAGTCTTTCCATAGCTCCTCTCCAGCCTGGCACTGCCTCCTTTAAGGCTGCCCAGTGTGTTTCCCCACCAGCAGCTCCTTTCTTGCTGCTCTTCTACAGGCCCCACTTTCCCCACTTCATTTCATAGAACCATCAAATTGTTTTGGTTGGAAAAAGACCTTTCAGATCATAGAGTCCAACCCTTAAGCCAGCACTGCCAGGGCACCACTGACCCATGGCCCTCAGCACCACAGCTCCATGGGGGGCTTGGAAACCCCTCCAGGG
>JANIJG010000588.1:0-32370 GCA_024611175.1 Megaceryle torquata | reverse complement strand
GGTTTTTTTGTTCGTTGGTTTAGGGTTTTATGGTTTTTGGGGGGGGGGTGGGTTTGTTTTTCATTTGTTTGGTTTTTAGGGGGTGTGTGTGTGGGTTTTTTTGTTTGTTTTGGCAGGTGAATGAATTGAATCAGGCCATCAGAGTAAGGCTAGAGGTGATGTGGGGTCAATGTGAAGAATATTTTGGGGCAAAATTGGTTCTGGAGATGCATGCTTCTTCAGGTGGGAGATCCAGATTGCTTCAGCTGTGTGCGCTTGTCCTGGGTGGCAATGTTCAGTGTGGAGCCCATTGCTGTGTGTATGTGAAGCTGGGATTCCTGTGGGTACTCTTACCTTCACTGAATTCCCTCTGCCAGCTTTGTTCTCTGTAGCCTGCATTCATTCTTTCATTCTTTGTGGCTTGTCCTGGCTGCCTTTCCATGAATAATTTAGCGTCATCAGCAAATTGTTGGCGTTCACCTCCTTTTCCAGATGTAAGAATGTCTCAGTTTGGGCTTCAGCTCATATTCCTGTGGGACTTCACTGGTTGCCTTACTCTCTTGTCAGAAATGAGCATTTGTTTTGCTCTGTTTCCTCCCATTTAACCAGATAACCTATCCATGGAAGTCCTTTATTTTCATGGCAGCTTAATTTCTTTAAGAGCCTTTTGTACAGAATCTTGTTAAATGTCTCTTGGAAATTAAAGACTTTATCAAGTAGTATAATCATCAGCATATGAGTGAGAGAGATCTAGAGAGCTCCTGTGGATTTGTGGAACTTCACTGTCCAAAAGTGGTGTTTGAATGCTGTTGTCTATTTAGCTGTTTACTGTTCTGTTTTCTACAGTAGTTTCTACGAAGTTAGGTTCACTAGACTGCAACAACACGAAGTATTAGGTGAGAGAGTAAACACAATTATAAATTGTGCTCAAGGGTAAGCACTACTTAAAGCAGTGGATTTTTTTTTAAAGTTTTTAGTTTGGTGTGGGTTTTTTTTTTTTTTTTTTTAATTCACTCTTACATGGCTTATTTGGTGTCTAGTAATTCTGGTTGGGTATTTTTTTGTTTAGTTTTATTTTTTTCCTGTAGCCTTACTTTAGAAGCACACCACTTGGGGGGAGAAGAATTAAGAACCTGCCTTCTAAGAAATTAATTTATTTTATTTTAAATTTAGAGGTACTTAAATATTTTGGGATCTCCATTTTCCCGAAATTCATTCAGGGACTGACCATTACTGGTAGTGGGAATTGGAGAGAAGAACAGAGGGAGAAGGGTCTACACACAGAATACAGTTGTGTAGGCCTGTTTCTGTTGGATAGTGATTTTATAGAAACCCCAAACAAGCCAACACACTTTCAGTGATACTGTAAAACAACTAGTGTAGTACAGGGAGTAGAGATCATCCTTGCTTAGAGATGAAGTTCAAGGGTCTGCCTTTGACTACTTCCAAACTGTGCTCAGTGATCTGTAACATTTGTGTTCTGCTGTATGTAATGCTCTGAGTCAAGACAGAGAATTAAAATGGTAAGGACAGCTACCAAGCTGTTTGAAGGACTTCTCTGGAAGATTGTGGCACTTATGTATTCTGCCCTTGTAGTGACAGATCATGGTTTGTTTATTCTTTATCTCCTTTCTGTTCCACAGTTTTCCTTCAGCTCTTTGAGGCTTTTTCTATTTTAGCACTAGATGATTGTTCTACTTGTATTTACATAAATCAAATAAAATTTGCCTATCGTGTCCTTTCTCATCCCTCTAAGAAGAGTCTCTATAGTATGTCAGAAGAATTGGCATGATTTTTGTTGTTTTGTGCATATCTCTTCCTCAGTCACACGGATGATTTTCTCTCTTTAATATGTTTTCGTTTTGCAATCTCCATTTCGAACAGTTTTCTCTGCCATAAGTGATAAGATGGAGATGAAATTTAATGTAAAATGTTTTAGGGAATTTTTGAATAGTAGTTATTATGCTATTGTACAAGATTCTGGGTGCACTCAGCACCCGAAGAGGAAGAGACATGGAATATTGTGCTATCTCATGAAAAATGGTCAATCTGAATTATGGCAGTGCTGCCTATTTGCTCTCAGATGGAAGAGGGGAGGTTGGATGGCAGTAACAATTTGTAGTTGGGTCCTATCAAATATCCCCAAAGCTGGAGTGTAACAAGTGGAACCATCAGAGTAGAGCAGAATGAGGGAGACTGTTCTTGTACAGCCAGTTCCTTTGCTTGCAGATTTTCTCATTCTGCTGCACTGCTAAAAGCAAGTGGGAAAACACAGGCAATGGAATTACAGGCAGTGTCAGAAAAGGAATGGAAATTAAATGCCCTTCTCCTTTTGTTTTTCTTAGTGTTTCAATATTCAATTGTTATACAAAGTTTTCTCCCCAAAAGAAATCAGAGAAGATGCTTGTCTTTTGCTTTGCAAAAGGAAGTTTTTACACACTTTTGTTTCTGTTGGTGTAACTAGACCACCAGTGTCATGGAGTGAAGGCACTGGTGTGTGGCGTTGTATGTAAAATCCTTGTTGCATGAGGTGGCTATTGATTTGTGAATATCGTGTCTTTGAATTGAAAGATTTGGTAATGTCATAGCCATTAAAACTGGTAAAAAAAAACCCCAAACAAACAAAAAAAACCACAAAAAAAAACCACCAACAAAAAAAACCCAGCCTTTTTCTGTTGGTATGCCTTACTTTTATGAGTTCTAATTACTATTTGTTGATATAGAGTGTGTCAGTGTCCAGGTAATAAGTTGAGAGGGAAAAGATGTTTGGAGGGCAGGGGAGGAATAGTCACTTTTAGTTGCCATCATAGTTTCCTAGACAGTTTGTTTTCCTTGAGCAAATGCTTTGTTACAAAACTGCTAAAAAGGTGTATCCTTTTCAAAACCTTCAGAATATTTTCTCAGAGATTTCTGCCAGGACTTCATCTGTGAGGAGTGCCGACCTTTTGCAAGAGTGCTGTTTTTCACCAGTGTCATCCATGGTGTTTGCACAGAACATGGAGTTCTTCTCTGTAATGCCAAGACATACCACCAGTATTTTCTGTAGTAAATTCTGTACTATTGCTGGGGTATGTCACTGATGTAGGTCATTTTATTTTGAAATATACAGCTAAGAAGAACTCTTTCACATCCTACTTGCCCATAAATTTTTTGCAGTCAGCTCCTTCGTTGTCTCTCCCTCAAACAACTTTTTGACCTGAAGTCATGCTTTGATAACATCCCCCATCTAGAGCTTAACTATTTTATCTGCCTCTGTCCTGAAGGTACCATGTTGCTCCCTTGGAAGTCATGTTTGCATTCAAGCTTATGTCAGAAGATAATGACATTTTGTGACAGTTAATCACAAAAAGCATTCAGTGTGTGGGACAGTCTGCACTGATTTGTAGTTGCCTGAGTCTGATCTCTTCACCTAAAAGGCTGGTAAATGGCAAGTAGCACCACTGCAAAATGTTAAAAAATGCCATTAGATCTGTTTACACTGTTTGAATCCTGACCCTATGTGCAGGTTTGCTGTCACTGACAGGGGTGAGTGTGACATAGGGAAAAGCATATGGAACTAAGCTGTGATGGAACAAATAAATAATTGAAGAACGTGGTAATGTACAGAAAGATTGTCTTGGAGCTCGCTAAAAGCAATAATTGCACAATGAGCTCCCTTTGGACCAAATGAGATGATAGGGGTGAATGAACCAGGCTGTTCCCATCACACACTGGTGGCAGCTAGTAGAGAAAGTATCATGCAAAATGAATGCAGCTCCATGCTTTTCTTTGAAGTAGTGTGTTCTATAAAACTACCCCAACAAAGCAGCCTTTTTAACCTCTGGTCAAGCTGTTGCTAATATTTGGTGCACATCAGATCTTCCAGAGGTGATTTGGAAGAAGAATATGTGTCTCAGGTTAGTGTAAGAACTGGTCTGTTCTTCCTGTGAGCTCCTGTGTCTGATGTTACTGGCAGAGTTCCCTGAAATGGAGGTTTAAGTTGACAAGACAAAAAGCTGTGGTGAAGAAAGGAAAACAGATATTGGTAGAAGGTTAGAAATGATCCAAATGTTGTCTTACTTTCACCAAGCTTTCCTTTTTCACAGCAGCAAAGACCAAAATTTAAGACACATAGAACAGACCTGTTTGTAATTTATTTTTTTTTTTCTTGGCTGTAAATTCAGATAGTTAGGTACATCAGTTGCTGGTTTGGTTGATGGTTTGTTTTTTTGGTTGTTTTGTTTGTTTGTTTGTTGGGTTTTTTTTAATCCTAAAGGGGAATTTGGTTTTTACGTTGTTGTAGTTTGCTCAGATGAGAATGCCTGTGGTTGAGATGGGTATTTTTAGGCAGTTTACACAAATCTTGTTTCCAATAATATGTGCCTCTGACAAATATTCAGACTGGAAATTCCTGTATTAAATTTTTAGCTGCAGACTGATTATTTTTGTTGGGTTCCAACAAAAATTATTCAAATAAATTCTTGAATATGAGGTTCAGGAAATACTTTTGGCTGTGGTAAGTACCCTTTTTTCCTAAGGATTTCAGTGGGAAACTCCTGCCGAGTTTTGCCGCTTTAGGCTACAGACCTGTAGTTGACCTGTTTTGTGACTAGTGTGGTATCTCAAAGTTGTTCCTTTAAAATAAAAATACAGAACAATATCCATGTAGCTTGACCAGTTAAAAAATGTTTGTAAAACAGTAAATGGTAGCTTAGTGGGGATTACAAGAGGATGTTTTTTGGAGTGGATCTGCACTTAGCAGACTTCATTATTGTGCAGATTTTGTATAAGGAACAGATTGCACATGCCACATTGAGAGTAACCTACACAGTATTCTTCCGACTCTGTCAGGAAGTACAGGATTTTGATGGACATCAGTCTGTTAGTGTGTAAACACAAGCCATTTCACGAACACCAGTCTACCTTAAGCATAACTTCGAGGGTCTAAAAACTAGGCTTCAAATTCTTTATCTGTTGTCATTAAATTGCTACAAGGCAGATCTTGCCAATCGTGTGCCTTCTGTGCTACACTCATGTTTCCTCCAAAGCGTGCAATCTACTGAGAACTCAAATAATTAACAAATGTTTTTCCTAATTTTCTCGAGGAGAGAATATTTGTTTTAGCTGAAATCTATGAGAGCAATTTAAAGACACTAAGAGGGGAAAATTAGTAAAACTGGCAGCATATAACAACATTTTTGTGCTTGGGCAGTTTTAAGTGTTGTAGTGGAATATGAAGTAGAAGAACAATGTAGACTGCTTTGAACCTTGCCAAAAGCTACATGATGATGCCAAGATCAGAATGGTTAGTGCTTCAAAGTACATTATAAAGGTGAGCAAGAGTGTCTATATGTCGAACGTCTCAGTTTTGCAGAGATACCCAAGTGGAAGGTTGCTCTGTTGGGGAGCCATGTGGTGACTTAATTTGTTGCATGGGTGTCAGTGCTCTCACTAATGGAACCCAGTGGCTCTAATGCAATTTTCTCCCCTAGTTCTAAATATCCTGATGTGTGGGGAGAAAAAATGAGACCACCCTGCCCCCTCCATATTCTGTTCCTTGCAATTGTTTTTTTTTTCTGTGCCAGCTCATAAGAATTTTTTGTATTACCAACACAGATTTAACTTTGCAGTATGTTTTCTTGAAGACCACCACTCAAAACATTCAAGTGGTCAAATACTTCCATGTAATATCTACTTTGCGGTCTTCTGCACCAGGCCTTCAAGTAGAAATGCACTATTATATTGTCCTATTATTATTTTCCTTTAGAAACAGTAGTAGCAGCAATGTCTATCACTTAGATATCTTTATCCTCTAACTGGGATATGCTGTGTTTTGAGAATATACACTACAAAGATTTTTACCGTTGGAAATTTTATTTAATGAAAGAACTGGTATTGGGGAGACTATTAAAGCTTGTTTATATCTAATTATTTTATTTGCATTTTTTCACTGGTGTGTGGTTTTTGTTCTGTTGGTTGGGATTTTGTGTGTGTGCATGCATTGCTGGAATCCCTAGTGACATAAGTCTAAATCCAAGTTCATGTTGCTTTTTCAGCCACTAAAGGCTATAAAAACTGTAGTGTTCTGAGATCTCTATCCAATCTTGTGTTTTACTGTAACAATGGATTGTACTAGAATGGTTATTTATTTACTTTTACTTTTGTGGTTCAGCCTGGACTTTCTTTGCTGCTGGGAAGAAAAAAAAAAAAAAGATACCTTGTGTTAATCCCTTTCTCTGTCTTGAGGGAAGATCATATACAATATTCTTGACAGATGCTTGTCTAATCTCTTAATTGCTGGAAATTCCATTGGATTTCATAAGCAGTATATTCCAGAGCTTTATAGTCTTAGTGGTTTGGGGGGTTTTCTGTATGTCTGGTTGGTTGGGTTTTTTGTGGGCACTTTTTTGTGGGTGTCTTTTTAATTTTTTTTTTTTTTAATTGTGTGTGTTTGTTTTACTAATGTTTAACTGACACGTTTTGTAAGGAAATTTTATTTTTATTTGGTCATGTCCAGCTATCTGATGTACCTGGATGTATTTGAGATATTATTTTATTTTCCCTTTGATCTCTTCTCTGATGCAAACTTTGTCTTAATATGTGAATTTCTGAATGTTTCCTCATATGTCTTGTTTTCTTGTCTTCTGATCCAGCTTACTTCTTTGCAGACTTTCTCGTATCAGTGCATATCTTGAAGGCTGGAACCTCAAACAGGGCATCCTTCTTTAATGCTGAAGATTTGCTAGTGCTAGGTGGATTGTTCTCCTTTTAATTATTTTTAAGAGCTCTTCAGAAGACTCCATTGCTCTGCTGTTATCTTTTTGTTTGTAGTTCATGTAGGGCTTTGCAAGCAATCCCAGTGTCTGAGATTCTTTCTGCGTTAGCCTGTATTTGGTTCCATATCTGGATTCACTCTTGGTTTCTGTTGCTGAGAGGCATGTTTGTCCTCTTCTCAAATGGAGGAATGAAAAGCAGGATGGGAACCAGCATGGAAAACAACTGTCACTGGTGAAAGAAATTGGTATTTGCCCCTTAGTAAAAAACCATCTTCTCCTATGTGGTTAGCAAGATGTACAATATAAACATTTTATTAGTTTCTTGGCTGGTGTGATTTGATCAAACAGGAGCTGTGGCTTTCTTATTGCTCTTGTCTAGGAGAATCAGGACTTTCCTTTTTGATGTTGTTTCCTGATGCAGTTGTATGTGTTGTCATTTGATTAGCTGCAGTCTTCAATATTCATGAAGAGTAGTGAAGAAAGAGGCTGCCTCGTTTGTTCAGCATCAAGCTGTTGAAAGCATACGTGGGACACCGGTTTCTCTACATCCTTTGATTTTAAGTGCTGGGGTTTTTGTTACTGTAAAATGGTACAAATCTTCATGACTTCTTCTGACAATGAGGAAACAGAATTTTCTTTTTCCTGGTAAAACTATAATAGCAGCTTTAAGAGAAAAGAAAAAAACTGAGAAAATTTAAAAGTGTATGCTAAAAAAGGGAAAAAGGATTTAATATGAGTGTTGTCTGTTTTTTACAGTCTTCCTCGAAAATTTGCCTAAGAAACAGATGTCTTCTAACATGGACATTGCTTGCAGTTTTTGTTTCTTTTGGACTGTATGTTTTTTTGTTTTTTTGTACCAAGCAGGGGTGTTTTGAGCCTTGAAACCAATCTTTCAGTCATGACTTAATTACCAGCATTTATTTATTAACTATTTGGATCCTGGCTTCTTCAAATACAGTATTTTTTTCTATCAATGTGTAACCTTTAGTGAATAACTTAAGATGTAGATCTGAATCTATACTATTTTAAGTGCCTGATGATTTGAAACTTGTATTTAATTCCTTGTTTGCTTATCTTGAAACTCTGTCTCACTAGCTAATTTTTCGTGGGACTACTGGTAGAGGTAGGATGAAGATTTAGAATTGTGATGGAGTTAGCTTGTATTTTTTAAGCTTTACTGAATTTTGTTCATTTAGTAGCTTTGTACTGATAAACATGCCTAATTGTTTTTTAGTTCATTTTTGTTCTCCAGAGGTGTTTTCCCACCTCTTTGTTTGTTTGTTTGTTTTTTTTAGGTGACAATCACTGCTATCACCTTTGCTGTCCTCCTTTTACTCCCAAGCATCTGCTCTTGACTGATTAACCTCTGTTCCCTCCACCCTTCTTGCTGCTTCCTCTACGAGCAGTTTGGCTCCCACTTAGAGCACAAGGTCATCTGCCTGGCAGGGCTGAGGGGGTTGTTCTAGGCCATGCCTCCAGTAGGGAACAAGTGCTCTATACAGCTCTTGGAATAAAATAGAGGATATTGTATGTTTCACTTGGCAGTTACAATGCTGTCTGCGTTTGCCAGATTGTCAGGAACTGCTTAGTTTGTACTGTTTTTCAACACATTGAATGAATTTGAAATTTATTAGTGGTTGGTTTGTCAGCAAATGAACAAGTCTTCCAGTAGTGAAAAACGTAAGAAGATGGTGATTGAACGTCTTTCCTTTCCTCCCTTATGTCCTCTCTTTGTTAAGCTACACTTCCCCAGTGGTGTTAGCTGTGTTTTGCTGTGCTTTTCTTTGGCAGTTGTTAGTAAAGGCATGTTGGAAGACAGGTATCTCTGCAGGTTAGAGAGTACTTTGTGGCTTTGTGGTCTAATGTATAATAATTTGTGATACTGAGGTTTGTTTGGGGGTGGAGAAGTAGTTGGTGTTTTGATTCTATGCTTCTGTGGCAAGCACATTTCTTACTGTGGCTCTCAGCCTACTGGACCATGCTTTGTTCTGTAACTGAGCATTTTACTAGGTGTAACAGCATAAGTACAGCAGTAAATTCTCTCAGAATATGGATTTCTTCCCCATCATTACAACTGGGAGACCATCAGTACTTTATTCTTCAAATGTACCATCCAGAGAAACTTGTATCCTCCATGATAATACCACTTATCTTTCCAATATATTGTCCTTTTAATAGGCTTCAAAGAGCTCTCAAATATCCAAGGTGGGGGGAAGAAGAAGAAGGAAAAAAAAAAAAAGTGAGCTGCTTTCTGTGCTTTCTGATTCCTTGGGAGTGCTTGAACTTTGTGTTTACTTCAAAATCCATTCAGTCTTAGGGCATTTTTCACTCTGGTTTCATGAATGTAAGGCACAATTCCGCTGACAGTTTCTCTTCTTGTTCTCTTCTGTTCAGACTTTGCAATATTTTTTAAGAATCCTTTTCTTGTTCAAGCTCCAAAACTGTTTTCCTTCCCCTCTGTACTAGTCTAGAGGGGTTTTCCACAGTAGCTGTATATAAGTTCTCAGTTAATAGACTAGGTAAAATTCAGATTATTTTGAAAGGAAAAAAAAAAAAGTTTATGCTTTTGCATCACACATATCTCTTTCTTATCTGAAGAAAGAAATTTAAGGAAAAAACCTCTGTAATAGAGCAGAACAACATTCAGTTGGAAGGGGAAACTAAAAAACTAAATAAGGGGTCTAACAACTTGAATCAGGATTCTGACAGCCAAGAAGTAGATGGCTCAGTGTTAGGAGCAAGAATCTCACTAGCTAGCTGACAAAGTGATTTGTCCCTAAAATAATCCACCATGTTTACAAATTGTCTTTTTGACCTTAAGAATTCATTTTCCTCTGTAACCTGAGGGCTCTGCTCTCAAAAGAGATCACAGACTTTAAATGTGCATTTCAGTTTTGGGCTTGGAATGACAGCTGTTTGGTGATTTCAGGAAACCATTTTGTATTTCAAGTCAGAATTGAACTATCATACGAATTGTTTTCTATTTCCCTGTAACACAGTTTGATTTTATCCAGGTCTTCATGAGTCTAGGATTTTGGAAGCAGATTAGAAATCAACTTGTACATTAGGGAACATTCAATAAAAAGCATACTTTTAAATGTTCACATTTAAATAAATGAATTGTAAAACCCCCTGCTATTGAAAATGATACTTGAAAATGTGTTCAGGTTCCCATTTTTCTAGTGAATTAAAATTTCATTGTTTTCTTTTTTCCTCCTTTGGCAATTTGATACCTCATTCTTCCAGATCATTCTCCTGGTGTTTGAATAAGGTCAACAGCTGCTCAAAATGACAACCCGTTTTCAAGTGTGGATGCCAAATTGCATTTTCATGTTCGAGAAATATCTTCTGTCTTTGAAGAAAACATGGACAATCTTCTTAGAGAAACTTTTAACTGTTCTATTTCTGCTTACTGGTGTTAATGAATCTGTGCTCCATCTTTTGAGGAGTAATTGCAGACTCGGGGAAGAGGCTTTTGTACTCATTGGTAAGGAACTCATGATAATTTTTAGCTTTAAATACGGATTTTCTTAGCATTGCTCTCTGAATTCTGGTGAGATGCTTTAGCTTCAGTGTGAGAAATTTTGCCAAAACGAGTAAGTGGCTCATTTTGTGTTCTCTAATTTGTCCAGTGTATCTGGATCTGGAAGAGGGCTGTATTGACTGCAGTTAATTTCTGAATAAAACAGGCACAGAATTTCCCTCAATTCAGACTTTGAAGAAAGGTTCAAGCTTTTGGACTGCTTGGTGTTGGGCTTCACTAGTGTTGGTCATTGATAGGGTTGGCATTAAAGCAAGTTTTTAATTAAAAGCTGCAGTATCCACAAGTTCTATCAGTCAGAAACAAGCCTTTGAAAATAGTAGTCTTTGATCCATTGATACTTCTGTGATGTCTGCCTGTACCTTCTGCAAGGAAATAAATTATTTCAGTCTTACTACAGTAGAATGGCAACTTAATTGCATTGGTTTAATGTGAATCTGATAACACTATATACTCCATATGCTCTTCCAGGAGCTTTTTTCTTAGCTATCTAGTAATTATAGTATGAGTTGTGTTACTGTGAAGGAGCCTGGGTATTTCTGTGGTCAAACACAGGTAGAAGACTTTAATGGCAGCCCTGTAGGGGAGGGAAAACTGGATCTATTTTGTATCAGTTCTCTGTGCTAGAGATGTCATTGCTGCATACCATAATGTCTATAAGAAAATGAGTTATATGGACTAATGAAACAAATGCAGTCCCATATAAATTTTCAGTTACACCACCAAAGGCAGCAGATGTGATAGGACAATTGTGTCATTTCAGATCTGCTCATGATACTCCTGTCTACAAGGTTCATTCCTTCTTAGCTTCACTGTTTTTTGTTTTGTTTTGTTTTTACTGAAATGATACAAAGAGGTAAAAAAAAAGAGGCAAAACACCCAGGCATAAAAAGCTCAAATACAGACAAGGGTGGAGTTTTTTTGCTAAATGTTTCAAATAGGGAATTACCTGTGAATTCTTGATATTCAGGCATTCTGTACCACTGCAGGATGTGTGATTTTCTTTTTTTCAAGGTGTATATTTTAGAACATTTAACAGCTAAAGCATACAGTGAAGTCCAAGTTTCTGCCTGCAGGTAAGACAGGTGCTTTTCATAGGAAATGCACAAGTAATTCCCAGTATTTCTGGAAAAGAGCAGTAAGCCTAAAGGGGTTAGTTAAAAAAAAGTAATATGTTCCATTTTCTCTCTTTGGCAGTATTAAGACCAAATTTCTGAACATTTTTGATCAATAAATGTAAAACTCAGTGATAGAAATAGCTCTAGAGTTGCCCAGCTTTTGAAGCATGCTTTTCTCTTTTGCTGCCTCTTCCAGCCAGGTATGGGAAGGCCCATTATCAGTCTAGCACCTCTGCTCTGCTTTGGGAGTGGCCAGAGGCTTGAGTTAGGCTGATAACGTGTTTTGCTAGAGATTTTACAAATGCACATTAAAGAAGCATATCCTTCGTGAAAAACATTATTTAGAAGTTAAGGTATGACAGAGTCAGGAGAATACAGTAATAACAGTAGAACAGGCCAGGCTAAGTTAAAGAACAAGAGGTGAGATGGCTCTTATCTTTCCTGATGGTCATGGGCAGAGAATTTATTAGTGTTGGACTTGAAATGTGTAATTAATGATGAAAAGGGCCACTAGCAACTTGGACTGTATTGAACATGAACTGTATAATGGAGTAGGGAGGTGAGCTCAACGACATTAAATGGGAGAACCTGTCATATCTATAACAGTAAAAAGCTGTCGTCTTATTAGAAAACTACAGTGGTAGAGTACTCAGTAATTTAGAGCATTTAGCATAAAAAATCTCAATGAGCTAATTAAGGCTATTAAAATGGCTGCAGTAAAATATGAATATTGAAAGCTTATAAAAGCTCTAAGCAGTAATTAAGGATGCTATTTAATATATAAAATTCATTAAAGTTGAGCAAAGAAAAATCTTGCTGCAGCTCACAAGGGGAAGTGTAAAACTCTGCTTTTAATTTGTTCTTATCTTCTCTCTATTTGATTTAGTTAAAATAACTTAAGAAACATGAAACTAGACTATGCTCTTTTCATACACGGGATAATTTGGATATTCCCATGTCCTTACTAAAATTAGAGAAGATAGGCCTTTGCATGTTTATCTGATTTTATACTTCTGTTGACGGGGGATTAGAAACTATGTTGTGAGTTTTGTCTGCTCTGTATTTTCTGAAATTTTTCCATTTTAGAGCTTCTGAGATGATAGTTGAAGTAAAAGCTATACTCTTCTGCCTGATCAAGTAGCTTCCTCATTTTTAGCTGGTGAAAGATTTTTGGCAGCCTGTTCTCAAAAGCTCCTTGCTATAGCTGTCTGACTGCTACTGCTCAGATAATGGCAGCTCCCTGAAGAAAATGAAGAGAAGCTCTGTTTATAGCAATTGGCTCTGGATGGCCATTTTGGTGCTGCAACTAATTGAGCAGTTAAGATAAGATTCAAGCCAGGTCCCCATCAACCTATAGACCTTTGGATAAGCTCAAACAATACCCAAGAAGCTGTGAGGAAATGGGAGAAAGCTCTTTGGCAAGAAGTTCTCTAGTGTCACGAATTTCTTCAAAAACTCACCAGAACCTGTAGTGGATTATTCTGAATTTTGAATTACATCTTGTCACCTGGAAAGGTACTTCTCCAAGAATGATTACATACCTCTGCTTTTGAGCCATCCACCTCTCTCTTTCCAGTAAGGTCATTGTCTTTCACGTGACAGTAAGTTGCAATAAGTAAATGGAATGGGACATTTCATTTTGCCACCAACTTCTTAACTGCTTTCCACTGGTGACAAATCAGGATTTCTCCTTCACACCTCTCTGCCAAAATATTGGTGGTCTTTCTCTAGCACATGCTTCAGCCATTCCTAGCTTGGGCCACTGCAGTAGATAGAGCCTTACGGGTGAGTCTGTGAGCATGTTTGAAAGTTTAGGCAAAGGCCCTTTGAGGCTGTGGAATACGCAGAGGCTCTCTGAACAGTGTTTATTGATGAATAATCTTTGGTTAGCACTCGATGCTGATTAGCATCAGCATAATTGTCTACTAATGACAACCGTTGCCTTTTTCCAGGAATGACAAATACATGAAGATTTCTATCAATTTTGAGCTGTTCTACTCACTGTTAAAGTGCCTTCCCTAATGGAGTCTGAGGATGTCCATTCACTCTTTTTGAAACCCAAATTAGAAGAATGAGTATTTTGTGTGTCACTGAATGAGGAATACTGGAAATACTTTAATTTGCTCCGTTACTCTTCAGTTTTATACTCACTGCATCTTTCTTGAGAAGCATTGCTGGAACATAAAGCTATTAATTTAGTTGGCTTTTCCTCAAATGAAAGGGGTAGTGCTTTTTCTTGGTACGTATGTACAAGTGAATAGGTATAACCATGACCACTCAACTAAATTCTCCATAAAATAGTGTCAGTGCTCCTAGAATAATCTTTTCAGCACTACATTAATGTGCTCTTTAGCATTTCTCTTAGCAGGACCGTGATCGGTACAATATTTCATAATTTCTCAAGATGGGCTCAGATTTATGCATAATGTAAGTATTAATGGGTAGAAATTATTCTCTGGAAGCTATTATGCTGTTAGTTCGTTCAGGAGACAAAACTGACGTGTCCTGGACCAGGAAACTGCCTCTGATCCTAAACTGTTACAGTCATTTATTAAACTACCTGCACTCATTGATGTTTTCTGTTATTATTATCAGCAAAATCATTAATAGCTTGCTCTTCTCTGAGATTATGTTATGGTTCCTTAAAAGCCACTTGCCAATCAACGTTTTATTTAAACAGCAAAATGATTCAGAATGTCCTGTTTACAGATGATCATCTTGGAAGATGACTTAAGATCTGATTATGTTAGTGTGGATGAAGTGTAACAGATGTGGGTGATGCTATCTGCGTATGCAGCTCTCCCATGGTCTCCATGTTAAGGCAGTGGGAGTCTTTAAGCCTGTAATGCTGAGCTGCACTTTCCCTGTCCAGGCATTTACTTGTAAGGGAATTGGTCTCATGGGTATTGGAAAATGTATTGAGTTGGTTAAGCTCTGTCTTTGAGAGGAACACTTGCATTTATCAGACTGGGATTTATAATTTATTCCTTTCTTAGAAGGCACTCATTCATGTGGTAATGTTTCATGTACTTTTTTATCACTGAGAGTTTTATTGTAACTTCCTAATTTCCCATTGAGGGAGTGTAGTTCTGGGGGCCAGACGTTACCAAGCAAATTGCACTTAGGAGGGGATAAAAAAATCTCCAAATATTTTCATGGGTATTAGCTATCTTTTGAGTAGGTGTTTTAGATTCATCATATGTACTTAGAATTTTTATCAAACAAGATAGGGAAATGTTTCTTAGATTTAAACTTTTTGAAGAGATATATATTATCATAACCTATGTTAGTTAGATAATTTGGCTTTTCTTAAGACTATAAGATGATGTGCTTACAAGCAAAAAAACTACTTGTTGGCTGTAAGCAATTGCTTTTACTACCTCCTTTCCCTAATTTTTGTCCCTTTTTCCTCCCACTGAAAATAAATAGGCTAACAACTCAGAGGGGCAAAATGATAAGCATTAAATCTTGTGCTACTGAAGCTCTGGGATATTTGCATTTTTTTACTTTTTTAAACTGTTGAATTCTGGAAGATTTCTGAAACAAGACTTTGAAATAAGAAGAGTGTATTAGTTTGAAAACAGAGAAATCAGTCCTTTAAAATAGTTCTTCAGTATGCTTTTAATTATCTTTGTATATTCCAAATGCTTTAAGGTAGCAAAGAAGTCTAAAGATTTTTGGCAAATACATGCTACTTGGATGGAAACCCAAGAATTTTAACAACTGTTTTCTGGGGAATGTCTCAGCTTTTCTTGGTCTACACGATTTATATCCATGCAGGCAGTTTCATGTCACATTTTGAAGATTCACGACTCATAGTTTGGTTTTCGAAGGCAATGTGGCTTTGCAAGTGCTTCGGTCGCTCCTGTCCCTGCCCAGACAGTTGAGTGAGCAGAGGAGGGATTGGGGTTCCCTATACAGGAGGGCATAAGGAACAGCAGTTCAGGGTGCTTTTGTATTGTTTATTTTGGTCCTGTTTTTAAATAGGGCAGGGGGTAGATTTTTTTTTTTATATATATGGTACAACATAATGCATTATAAAGATTATTGAGGTGTCTTATGTCTCTTTTGAACCAATTTCAATCTTATTTGGAGGGGGTGGGGAGTGTGCAAAAGGCAAATTTCTGCAGTTTTTGTAAGGGTAGATAACTGACTAAATTCACTGTGTTGTTATCATCTCCCTTTCCATCCCTCTCCTACATACACATACTCTTCTAAATAAAAGCAATAGCAGGATTTAAATTGTTGTTACGTTAGAGAATCCAGAGAGTTACAGTACAGTAATCCGTTGAGAACCAAGGTTTGTTGTTTCAACAGCTCATGAAACTGCTGGAAAAGACAAACACAAGGAAAGCATAAGCATACAGCAGTCTCAACTGGACAAACACTAAGAAAAGAGCTCTCTTATCAGGTTGGCAGCAAAGACTTTTTGAGTTTGTGATTCTTGAAAACAGCAATAATGTTCTTATCCTAGAAGAGAATCTTCAATATGATTTAAAAGAGAACAGTTACTTTCTGATGAAAGACAGCAGAAGGAACAGAAAAATGCATCAATACCTTCTCAGAAATCCCTGTCAAGTAGTTGATCAGATTTAGGATCTCATTTGCTGGGTCATGATGTATTCTTGTGAAAAAAATTAATTTGAAGTGGGATTGTACTTGGCTCTTCCAAAGCCACATAATCCACTTACTGCATTGACAGAGAGAAATCGGTGTACAATAGCAAAGTACTGTTAGATGAGATTTTTCTTGTTGTCTGGGTGAGGAAATAGTTTCACTGTCTACTTGTTTTTTATACTAGTTGTTACTATCATTCCCTAGGGAAAGGGGGTTGGTAAACTCAACCCATCACACTTGGGCAGCAAGTGGTCAGAGGATGGAAATGCATATTGGTCAGTGTAACAGGGAGTACGGCTGTATTATACCTTAGCCATATTGTGTAAAATTTTACAGATCAATATTTTACTTTTCATTTAAGGAACACTTCATTTAAGAATTACTTTTTGAAACTGGCAACTTGTTGAGAGCAGTGATCCCTTTACTCGGGAAAAAATTTGTCTCTCTTGAGGTTTCAGATCAAATTTGACACCTGTCCTCTTCAGTGCACACTGAGTTTTATGCAGTGTCAGTGACAAACAGGGAATTATTGTTAGATTGCTAATGAGAGAACTATAGGGTTTAATGTTAAAAAAACAGAAGGAAACTCAACTCTTAAATGAAAAAAAAATCCTGGTGAGTCCCACAGCCTTGTTACTAGTACCTTTTAAGAATGAAAGTGAGAATTATCTACATGACAAATAGTTTACTGGAAGAAAGCCTTGTAGGATTAATTTAAACAATCAATTTATGTTAGTGCTAATTTATTAATTTAGTAAGAAACAATTATGTTCGTGGGATCCTGATAACAAAGCTGGTATTAAGGTGGTCTTTTGAATACCATCTGAAGAAAAACAGAAGCCAAAAGACCATGTGAATTTTCAATGATAAGCATCACAGTTCAAATGTTTAATTATAATGGCAGACTTACATAGAAAGGAAACAGTGTGATTTTGTAAAATTTATCTTGTTTATGTGAACATTAGCACTGTATCTCCTCCAAATAATAAGACAGAAGCAAAATACAGGATAAAATGTAGAGACTCATTTTGGGGTAAAAGGATCTCAGGAAGTGCTCAGACAGTGTTTGAGGTCAACAAGTGAATTCTGGAGGATTTTATGGAGGGTGAGAGAATATAGTTAAACAGAATACGTACCCAAACCCAACTGCAGGCTGCTGATGAAGGATTTATGCAGTTGCTCCTCCCTCTTTCTTCCCTTGTTTTTTGAACTTGGTGCTCTTGTCAGTGTAGTTTGCATCATAGCAGCAGTTAACTTGCTGGAGGAATATATTATAAAATTGTGAATATATAAGTTTTCATCTGGAAATATTTCGTATTTAAAAGAGGAGGCCTGGGAAAATGTATGATCTTTTTGGGACTGAGATAGGGAAGCAGTTGTTGAAAGGTGATTTTGCTGGTAGAGCTGGATTTGGTTACAGGAATGTAAATGGGGGCACAGGCTCAAGAATGAGGGAGAGGATAGGACAGGACAGGATAGGATGGGACCTTCATTTGGGTCAGTGGAATGGGGAGGAGAGTTGGTTCCTGTCAGGAAGGTGTAACTCTTCTGGATAAATCTACGTGCCTTGAGTCACAGTCGTTGAAAGTGAAGGAAGTTGCAGCAGGCAAGATATCTGTGATCAGGGTTCTCATGTTGGGGCTGTGGGGAGGAATTAGCCTTCCTGAAGATGTGAAGGAGAAGCAGGAAAACTGGATCTGGTGTGGTCTGGCTGTGAAGGTAGAGAGATGAGGATAGTCATGGTGTTCAGACTGCTGAGGGGTCACTCTGTGAACTTCACTTAGTGCCTGGAGATTGCAGGGTAGATGTCAAGAAGAGAAAGGGGCCTTTTGTACTGATAAAGGAAAAGGTCTAGAGGGGAGAGGTAGGTTTGGAAAGCAGATGAAAACAACTGTGGTGTCAAACGTAGATAGTAATGAAAGATGGCTTGGTTTGTTTATTCTCGCGGGGGGTTGGGGTTTTTTAACAAGAAAACAAAAAAAAAAAGCAAAACCAAAAAATCATACAAGGTGAATACCAGGGAGTGAAAATTATCAACTTCAAGGGTAATGCTGATACAAAATCTATGCATGTATATATAGTAGTGAAGATCTGGATTTTGAGAGTGTTATGAGGGAGTGTAGCTACACACAAACACTTGTCCTGTGCCCTGCTCTCAGCTTTTAGCCTCAAAGTACTAGTCTTTCTTCATGGATCTTTCTTCTCCCGAGAGAGGTGTGTGTGTTTTTTGGTTTGTGGTGGGGTTTTTTTTTTGTTTTGTTTTGTTTTTGTGGTGTGTGGTGTTTTTGTTTGTTTCTGGTTTTTTGTTTGTTTGGTTTGTTTTGGGTTTTTTTGTTTTGGTTGGTTGGTTTTTTTGTTTGGTTGGTTTTTGGTTTTGGGGTGGCAGTGGTGTTTTTTGTTTGGTTTTTTGTTTGTTTGGGTTTTTTTTACTAAACAAACCTGAAACCCTAAAAAAAGACCCAAATCAGGAATGGGCATCAACTTGTAAATGACTTTCAAGGTTAAGACATTGTGCCTCTTCCTCAGTTATTGAAGGGTTTGGTTCATGAAACTGATCAGCTAAATTCTGGATTTAAAAAAAGTTAATTAAAATTTAAAGTTTTTGTTGTAAAACTTTGAGAGTTGTGGTTACTGGTATCTCCCTAGAAAGGTTAAGGGAAACTTGATTGTCATATTTAAAAAATACTGTTTTAGTCCCGTGCTTCATGACTGCTGCCAGCTGTCCACAGGCAGCAGGAAAATTTTTCTCCTATCTTGATGTGAAAAGTGACTTTTTTAAGAGAAGGCTTTTCTTGCTGTTCTTAAGAGTTATTAAATTAACTAGAAATGAAATAATGGTTGGTTGTGCTCTTGCTGCTTTGCTCTTACGAACCTTGGACCACTGTATCTGGGCCTCACTGCCTTGGTGAGCCTGCAAACATAAATATCTTGCAGCTATCTTGAATTTTATGTATAGATGTATAAGGATCACACTTCGAAAGTTGATTAGTTTTTATCCAAGCTAAAAGGATTGTTTGTGATTCAGATTCTCCCTGTTAAATCTGGGTTAAGTGGAATGTCCCTATAGAAGTTGTTGCACATGGGTAACCATCCCGATGTACTTGGTAGACCTCGTGTAGAATGAGCCACTTACTAATAGGTGCTGTAACTTACTCTATATTCTCATATCCATAGTGTCTTCCAGAAGGATTTCAACTAACATCAGTACTAGTATATGATCAAAGACTGGCTACTGTGAGAGCTTGATATTTATCTCAAAGCAGAAAATATAACGGGAAAGTGGTTTTTATCTTTGTCATGTGGAAAAATATTTGAACTGGATTTAGAGGATGTGAGAGAGAAATTGAAACACTTTTCAAGGTCACATTGCAGCTGAGAAACCACTGCAGTGTTTCTGTATCATTGACACAGGTGGTATTTGGTGATCCAGAGTCATTGCAAAAATCTCTGATTACTCTTCATATTTTATATGGAGAGAATATTCTCTACTTTAAAATGTACTTACCCTTTCAAAGGTCAGACAGACAGTTCATGAACAGGATGTGTCACAGCTGAGATAGGCAAAAAATAGGCATTTACGATGTGCACTCCTATGAACATAACCTGCTGGTGTAAGGCAGGATTTTGAGACAAACCAATACTAAATAAGCTACTGCTGGTAGTACTACTGTATTGTCAAGTTTTTAAATTGTGATAGTTGGAATTTCCCTTGAGTTTTCCTTCTGAGAATACCTAGTTGGCATTTTAGAAGTGTACTCCTTTACTATGGTTCTGCTTCGTGTGGAATAGATACCACCGGGTACACTAACAGAAAATTGGTAGATACCTAGGTCCGGAGAATAAAGCAGTGTGATGCACTTGCTCTGATTGCTAATTAGAACAAATGTGACAGGTGATTTTTATGAAGTCTAGTGAGGCTGAAATTGTATACTCAATTTTTATTTTACTCACTGTATTTTAAAAGACAGTGGTATTGTTTGTTGTTATAGGGATTTTACCCAAAACAAATAACAGGAGCCTAAATTAAATTGTTTTCCATATGCACCTATAGATGATTTACAAGTAGATGGACTTGCTTAAATCAGACATTTAATGATATATGAGTGATTTCCCCCTTCAAAATTGCAGTGAAGTTTTTTCATACTTCATGAATTCTGTGCGCTTAAATAGAATTACAAGAGTTAGATCTTGGGGCTGAACATGTGGGGGTTTTGGGGTTGTCGTTTGGTTTGGTTTGTTTTTTCATTGGTAATGAGCCTAAGCCTGCAGTGGGTTTCCAGATATTTCCTTTTGTAGACATAAAGCCACAATGTTTATTTTTTTAATTTCTTTGGTGTATGCGCTGTGTTACTCTGAGCAGTGGTTATTAATTGACAGATGAGTTACACTATGATGGCACTTAAAATGCACAACATGTATTTCTGAAAGCAGTCGTTGCTATAGCAACTTTCTAGTAGGTCACTGGCAGTGTTGTGTGCGAGTGTGTGTGTGTGTATGATTTGGCTGTTAATGCAGACTAATACTGATAGAAAAATGAGATATGTGAGTCAGAAAGAAGGTAGCCCTCCTTCCCCCCCCCCAGTAAGGTAATTTTATGGAGAAAATGCTTACTTAGGTTATTGCATGTATTGGCAAGAAACTGGCTATCATCTGCTATAATTAGATGTTTTCTTTGTACTTAGGTGAAGATTATAAAAGAAAAAGCAACCAAACAAATTGCCTAACTCTCATTCTGCTTTTTTGATATCTTTATAGAATTTGATTAGGAAAGGAATACAGAGTCAGTTGATCCAAAAGCAGTGTGTTGTATTTCTTGAGTATAAAGATCTATTTTTAAAGACAAAGTACATCTGTATTACATGCTGGAAGTGAACATTTTGAGAAATGCTGCTTTTTCCAGATTGTAAGATCTTTCAGCAAGGTGCAGTGCATTTCCACAGCACTTCAGACCAATGTAAGTCTCGTGATCCCATTCTCTCCTGGCTGCTCCTGTCTCTTCCCCAGCACTAGTCCTATGCTCATGTGAACAAGGAGTGAGCCAGTTCAGGGAGCTCGTCCAGATAGAAACAACTTGAAAACGATTTTAAAAATTGCTAGTTGGTTTCCTGAATTGTGTAAATGGGCAGAAAGCCACATACCAGTACAGCTGCAGGAGGGGGGAACCTTGTAGCTGCAGTTGAGGTACTGACAGTGTATGCAGATGTCACAGATGGGGATTTTCAGAGGGGCTACTTTCCACTGAGTTCTAGTTTTAGTTTGCTCTCAAACTCAACTAAAAATACTGTGCAGGAGCCTCTTCCCAATTTATTTGCATTTGTGTTCTTCTCTGAAATAACTCTCTAATAATATCTCTTGGTTTTTAAAATAGCATTATACTGGTTTAATCAGAGAGCATTCACATCTTTTAGAGTGATCAACCTACGTATGAACAGGCCATTATTTTCAGTTTTGAATCCACAGTGCCTTAATACATTAGAAAATTAGTGATTTAAGATAACACATTCTAGGTTATGATAAATGAAAATAATGTCAGTCCTAGTGAGTATTTTATGCACTGTGATCCACCAGATTTTTCTCAAATTATAGTGTTGATTCAAAAAAAGTATAACAATGTGAACTTGTTTTGTGGGACTCGCTTCATCTCCAAAAGAAACGAACAAGCCGCGCTGCGTTTGCAATTGAATCACTATGATGGAATTGTTCTGCTGCCTGTGTGGGAGCAGTGAGAGATCGCGGTAAGAAGTGGAGGGAGGGCAGCAGGACCTGAGCTGCTTCCTACCATTTCTTCTTTTCTCATGTCCCCTGTCCCTCCATTCAGTAGTTTGCTGAGGGCCAGACCACTATCAAAGCTGCCATAAAGGAAGGATCCAGAATGTGTGGCCAGGACTCTACTGAAAAAGAAAATCTCTGTTCCATACTGTAGTGGCTTTTTTCCTGCTGATCCACAGTTAAATTCTCTGTGTTTTGAGAACTTGATTTGTGAAAGTGCTAAGTGTTGATTTAACTCCTGAGGGGGGGGAACAAAACTTCCTTAACTTTTTTAGTATTTAAATGATTGTTGATTGCTTTATTAAAGGTACTTGTATATACTGTGTACTCTGGAAAAGCTTGCTCTTAACCTTGCCTCGAGGGTGAAGGCAGTGATTATAGATGAATGTTTAAATTTGTTTGAATAATTTGTAGGGAGATGGAGGTAGGATGAGTTACAAGAAAAGTTAAAGCTTGACTCTTCTTGTATTTTCTGTAAGGGTAGTTCCTAGAGGAAGTGTGTTCCCTTATTTAACTCCTGGGGTTACAATTTTCAGTTAGAACTTGTTCTTATCTCATGGGACTTGAGTCTGTTTAAGGAAATGCTTCAGAATATTCCCACTCTTGCACTTAGAGCCTGACAGTTTCAAGTATCAGTTACCATATGTATTTTCATTTTATTTAACCACGTAATAGGTACTGAAAATCTTTGTCCTACCTTTCTGAAGTGTGGAAGACAGTCTGCAAATTTTGGAACATATAAAGCTGTACAGTCTGATCCCTTCTCCTCTAAAACAAAAACTGAGAAGTCTTATGAGGAAAATAACCTCTTGTGTGGATCAGCTGCTGGAATTTCCCCTCTCACTGGAAAGCCTCAGATTCTGGTGATGCCAGTTTCTCTCTTTTAGAGTTTAAGTTTCACTTGCTTTTTCCAGTAGTGCTTAAACAACTCTGCCTTTTCTACTTTCAGTGTCTTGTATTTTCTGGTAGAGGAAAGACAGTTCTCTCTTTTTCTAGGCTAGAGAGTTTTTTTTTCTTCTCTCATCTGTTAATTTTTCCTTTTTTTTTTTTCTTGACCTCTTATTCACCATGAAGGGATTTGTAAGGCTGTGTATATCTAAGCAGAAGGCTCATGTTAACAGGCCTGTTACAGACCATCACTGTAATTAAGCATGGAATTCTACAAATAGTAAGTGGTTTTCTGTTTGAGTTGTTGAAGTTAGTGTGATGCGCTCTGAACACTGACCTTAATTTTGCCACTCTTCTTGTGAATGGAGCTGTGATCTTCCACAGACAGTGAAGCCAGCCAGATACCCTGAACCCCCAAATGTGGTTTTTGAACAAGTTTTGGTTGTATCAGGATTCCAAGGTGTTCCCTGACCCAGCTGTTGCTGGGTCCCTTGAAGATGATGGTTTGTTCAGCTCCTGTAGGTAGATTCCAGATTTCATCTGTTAGTCTTTTTTCTACGAGGCATCTCAGTGCAGTTACTCTGTATTTCTAGTCTATTGATAGTTAATCCTTTATTTCCTTTCTCAGTTTACAGGTGAGGTTAACTGTCTTTAGGGATTGGAGTGGGAGAGGAGGTTTAGTTGTTTTATGTTTGGTTGGTTTGTTGTTTTGGTTTTTTTAAATGGGAAGGGCAAAGGGTTACTCTTTGGGTTGCTGGAAAAGCCCATATTCTCACTTTCCAGTGCCACAGGGTTTCCTTTCTGGGTAGATTTAGAAAAATAAATCACTCTGCCATTTCATGCTGGAACCAGGCATTCATTACCAACATTATCAAGCAGCTTTTATCCATCTCTTCTTTTTTCTGTATCTTTTAAGTGGTCTGTTTTGGCTAAGTTTTATCTGAGCTATTTCATTAAGTCCAACAGCTGCATTAGTCCAATGAACTGTTTTGGTAAATATCTGCCAGATCAAATATTCTTGTCTTGGAAGAAGGACTGCCATCAGTGTTACGGGGAGAAAGCACTTTTGACTGCTAGGCTTTGTAGTACGTGGAACAGTAGCACAAAAATGAATGATGCCTGCTTGGACGTAGTCACACTATTTCTAGTTTTTGTCATCTGCTGGTCTAACTGTTCAGAAATAAAGAAGGTGTTCATGTATTTCTGTAAGCAATGCAAAATACAGTATTAAAAAGAAAAAAGGAACACCAGTGTTTGTAACTTACAGTCTGGGTACCCAAGTAAATTGTTGATAGCTTTACAATTTGAGCTGTCAGCATGTCTTCAAATATATATGTTTGTATTGAGTCAAGAGGAAAAACAATCTTAGAGGGCAAAGAGGAAGGAGGTGAGAAATAAGTTGTGTGGTCAGTGGAGTTAGCAAAGCCTGTTTTGATAATCCCGTTCTGTTCCTTACCATCGTAAAACCACTAGTTTCCCGGTGTCCATGGAGGCTGCGCACCCTCTGTGTACACCTCTACTGCAGCACCGTGCACCTTGGTGCCTTCCCTGGGCTGGGCAGAGCAGGACCTGTGGGCAACTGGCTCCAAGCTACCTGTCTGATAAATGGGACAGAGTAACTCCGCTGATCCTGGCTCTTGCCTCCACACACACAGGAGCACTAGGCTCTGTCAGTGCTTATTTACAAATACAGTCCTTTGAGGTACCCATCCTTCTGCCAAATCTGTTAGAATTTGGCAACGTGTTCAAAAATTGTCAAGAGATGGAGGGCAAACAGCCTGGTTGGTTGTGAAGTCCTTGGGAAATGATGTTGAATGAGCTTCTTGTCCAGCTCGTGCATTGACTTTTCTGTTCTTGCCTCTCCTCCTTGTATTTACTATAAGGCTTGTCTGGTTTTTTCAGTTTGTCCAGTTTGGAACTGGGCTCTCAACTGGTTTCACACAGTGCAATTATCTTCTTCCATCTGTAATGTCATCATTCCTGTATCCTGAGCAGTGAACTAGCAATGAAAGTGATACTATTTTTTCTAGCATTTTTTTCCCCAAGAAAGTTTCTCTTTCAATGGACTTAACTGTGGTGTGCAAAACATTTGTAAATGGCAAAGAATACACAGTTTCATTCCTTCCTGATTCTTCCTAGGGTTGTTGACTAACAAAAATTCATTTTGACACTTAATTATAAAAGTTTTTCTTTGGGATTATTTACTGAGCTAAAATAAATCTTGTTACCAGGTGCAAGTTTGACTTTTCCCTAGTGATATTAGTGTTTTAGACTATTGCAGAACTATTTTCAATTTTACATAGTACTTGATAATAACTTACCTCCTATTTCTTCTTATAGTTTCATTGATTTTCTTGTGACTGGTGTGTCAGGGAGGTCATTAGGGAACACGGGTGTGTAGCCAGCATCATTTAGCTTATCTTTAATTTCTTTAGTCCTTTGATTCCTTTTTGCACCTTCTGCCAAGAGTCCACATCAGCAAAGGCTTGTAGCTACAGGTAATGTATTTTTTTTAGGTTGGTTGACATTTCTGTGAAAAAGTAGATAAGGTGCTAGATTAGCCTGTAATAAAATCACAAAGCTCAAGCTCAGTACAGGTACAAAACAATTAATTGCTGTGAGCTCTGCTGCAGTGGGGGAGGATATTGAAATTGGTATTGCCTGTGGGGCAGAGAAACAAGTTACAGGGATGGAGGAAACTGATTTGTAATAAAGTCACTTTGCCTTTTGAGTCAATTACTTAAATGGTTGTGAATTTGTAATTTCTAGCCATGTGATTCCTAAGTCTCTAGGATAAAGAGTGAGAACTTGGGAATGGAATAGTCTTGTTCTGCAAAGTGTTCTGTTGGTAAATCATCACTTCAGGGTTTGTTACTATTGGTGCTGCTGTTTTTCACTTGTGTCGTTCTGGGGAAGTCATCTTGGAGCTTTGGTGAATTATGTTAGTCTGGGATCTGTGGGTTTGGGTTTGAATTATGATTGCAGTATGAGCCATTTATGGTCACTGGGGAAACGTGTTTGCAAGGCTTTTTATTTTTAGCTTCAACATGTTTACAAGTGTTCATTGGCAAAACATGCTTCTCCTCGCAAGTTTGTTCTGGTGGTCAGGTTGTCTTAAGATTGGAGGATGGGAGGGAAGTATTTTAAGGTATGCTTTTCCATAACTGCATGGCTGATAAAAGTTATAAGCTATGTCATTGGTAATGATGTACAATCAGCAGCAGTGGCTATTGGAGTACGGTGTTTGTTCAGCTTGTTCAAAATGTTGATACAGTTTTGTGTATCTGTGTCTCTGGGGAGTGTTCTGTTTAGATGAGGGAAGGAGTGCAGGTTTGAGTGTCCTCACAGCATCTGCTGCAATTCTCAATACTCTACCTAGACATTATGGCTTGTTTGACGTTGTTGGTTTTGTGACAGTATATTAGTCTGGTGGACAGGAACCTGATATCAGCATAGGCTTTGGGAGCAGTTTGATAGAAAAGCGTTTGCTTGGTATCACACATGAGTTTACTTTGAAAGAGTATGCATTTTCTGACCAAAAAAAAAAAAAGGCATCTCTGTTTTAGGAAAAGGAGACTTGATTATAGCTTTAGAATCTCTTTTTTCTTAAGTAAGCCTATGAGGATTTCATATTTGTCAGTCTGTTCCAGTGCCTTTAGACCAGTGTCAGGTTAGGGAGGATTGAAGGTATTTAGCTATATACAGTTTCTGGAGTTACTCTTTAAAGTTCCTAAGGCAAAATATGGTATCACAGAATGAGAAATTGGTCATTTCACTTAATATGTTTGTGATAGCATTGATGGTTTTGATGGAGGGATGACTTAAATAGTGTAGTTTATAGATGCAGTTTAGTTTGTCTTGAGGATAACTGGCTCATTGAGTAGTGAAGAGAAATTCATTAATGTGTTCTGATGGATTTTGTTCCATCCACTGTACTTGGATTAAAGACCTACAGGGCTTCTTGGTCTTGGGGAGGATGTAACAAAGCTCCTAGAGTAGGAGGAAAGGATTGCTTAGTTTACTGGGAAGAGAACTTGAAACAAGTTTTAAGGTGAAGAGGAATCAAGTCATATTTGCCAACTTGTTTTTCTGATTGTCAGGGTTTGGGATTACTTAAAGCTCTTTCTTTGCTGTCTAGGATGTGATGGAATTGAAGGCTTGGATAGTTTTTCCCTGAGGTGTTGCAGGTTTGTTTCAGAAGAGGGACTGTAGTGGTGTAAGACATTAATGAAGGGTGTCTAGTTTGATAGGGGGTTGGGTTTCATCAGGAAACTACTGAGGGTGGGAGGCAGGGTTTGATTCTGTAATTAATATATATATTTACACTTAATTACTTTATTGGCTAACTTCGTATTTTCTGGTCTACCTCTGCTACTTTTTGGTTCTTGTTCAGTTTTCACAAGCTCTTTTTAGGAACTTAACAGCTATTTGTAATTTAGGTACTCTGGTTAATAGATAGAGGAGTGACATGGAAATTACCCCCCTCCGTGGTACACCACTATGTTCTGTCAGTACATCAGAGTGTCAACCAAGAGTCAAAAGGTCTGTGCTACTATGAGCATTTTTGAGAAGTCTCTCTTATTCTAAGGCAAAAGTGATATTAAGTATATATATTATTTTAATAATTTACAGAGTTATTTGGGCTAAAAATATTTAACAATGGAAGGAAAACAACTTGCTTGTGATTCTTGTTGGAATGTATTCCTACTTAAATGAAAAGCATCAATGGAGCCCCTGTCCATTTATTGATAGTACAAGTTAAAAATGGTTGCTAAAAGCAAGGGTATTTAGATGGCCTCAGTGCAGAAAGATAGCATTATGCTACTTATAGTAATGCCTCTTGGATATTTACTAATCCCTTCATTAAATGCAGCCTCTCTTCAGAGGAGCTCAAAACACGAGGGATTTAATAATTTTAAAATATCCACATACCCTTGTGCACACAAAACAACTGTATCTGAGTGAAAAAGGAACCTTAGTAACACAGATACCAATTAGCTACATTAGGCTGAGGGTTAAGCTGTATCTCCAGCCTGTAAATAGAGAGGCAGTAGTACAGGGATCCGTAGGGTTTTGTCATGTGAGCATTGCTGAAGTTGCTGGACTTCAGGGATCTTGCAATTTTTATAAATACCTAAAGGTCAGGGGTCAAGAGCATAGGGCCAGTCTCTTTTCAGTGGTGCCCAGTGATATGATAAGGGGCGGTAGACACAAATTGGAACACGGAAAGTTCCACTTAAATGTAAAGATAAACTTCTTTACTGTGAGGTAATGGAGCTCTGGACCAAGCTGCCCAGAGAGGTTGTGGAGTCTTCTCTAGAGACTTACAAAGTTCATCTGGATGTAATCTTGTGCAGCCTGCTCTAGGTGAACTCACTTTGATTGGGGGCTGGACTAGGTGATCTCCAGAGGTCCCTTCCAACCTCTGCCATTTTGTGATTCTGTGACTGGGAAAAACTGTTACTTGAGGATCTTCAAGTTCCTGTACTGATAGCAGTGAAAGACTCTCTTGGCCTAAAACCTATGTAAGGGTTATCTCTGGAATAAGTATGACTACTGAGCAGTGGCTTTCAATATCTCAGCCATACCTAGATAAAGTCCCAAAATCTTTTCTGTTTGAGGCACTTGGATCATGATGTCTTTGTAAGGACAAGAATCCTGACAAGTCTAGCAACTAGGACATTGATGAAACTGCTCCTCAAAGATTGGAGTTCAGGACACGTGGTTTTCTGAATGAGCAGTTTTCAGTGGTGGGAAAAGTCCTTCCAAGTTATCTCATTTTGAAGAACCATTATACCTTCATGTTCTTTTGAAGGTAGGGCAATAAAGGTGCCTATCAGGAAATTAGTAAAACAGTATGCTTTACAGTGGTCCTAAAGTTACATCTACTTGATACATGCAAGCATCTCTATATTAATGATTAAATATTCTTTTTGTTAGCAGCTGTGTGCACTTTGAGAAGTTATTATTTCAGCAACCTTATTTTCCTCAAGCCTTTATGCATGTCCTCCTAAAGTTAATTTGAATACCAGAGTTAGTAACTTAACAGAGTTTTTAATTTATATGTGACTTCAAAATGCATGTTTTCTTTGAGAACTGGGATAAAATGTTCTGCAGTTTCTCTTGGTTTTTCTTATCAGTCTTGTATGAGAAAAAAAAGAAAAGACAAAGAAACAAACGCTCAAAAGAACAAAAACCTGAATCATTCTAAGAGTTTTTTCCTTTATTCCAGTGTTTTGCATGTCAGGGTTTGCTTCTTTTGTGAAAATTGGTTTTATTGTTGGCAATTTTCCAGATGCAATGAATAATATAACACCAGCTGTCCACTGCTGAGAAAAATTGCAGATGAGTAAACACTTTTCTGAGGTAGCATAAAAATCTATTAATGCTGCATCTAGTGTGCCTGTAGACTGTATATGCTCTTGGCCCACTGTACTTTGTGCTGTGCAGAGATGAAAATACAAAGCCAGTGTGACCGTCTAAATGTGTTTGCCTACACCAGGGATTCCTGCCTTCCTCTAGATGTGGATTAATTTGCAGGAATAAGCAGTCACTCCCTGAAGTGCTTCAGTGTGAATTTAATCACTGGATTTAATTTTAATTATTGTCACACATGGATTTGATTGAGGGTGAAGTCACAGAAACATTACAAGAAATTAGGAGTAAGACGGGATATCAAGAGTTTGTCTAGTTCTCGCCCTTTCCCCTCCAGCAGGCACAATTAGAGTTACACTGTTTTCAGACCCAAAGCAGATTGTGCTCCCAAAGCCTTGTCTGCTTTTTTCCTTCTGCTTCAATCTCCCAGGAATAATTTCATCACAAACTTTGCTATGTTTGTTGTACCTGACAAGCATGACCCATCCATTTGGGAAAAGAAAAAAACTTTCAGTGGTGGATAATTCACATTTGCTTGAGCAAACTATTGGAGTGCTTCACTAGTCTGTAGCAAGTTCAAACCCATTACTTGTACTGTTCTTGCTATGAAAGAGACTTTATTTTCCCTCTCTGTTGCCTTTGCAGTAGTTTTTATGTGTTGAAAAATAAGTTGCCCCCCTTCAGTCTTGCCTGTGTCCAGCTGTACTCTCCAGTTGCTTTCCTGCACACAGGTGTTTCCAAGCCTTCAGGAACCCTGGTTTGGCCCACTAAAATTAATGTGCAAAACCCTGGAAAGTTCTATGCCATTTCAGTGAGCTGTACTGGCTTCCTGGGAAATAACTAAGCAGGATGGACCTTTTTGTGGGGAAGCATTTCATTGTCTTTTACTCAACGTGTCTTTTAAAACTTTATGCTAAGGTATGGTGAGCACGCTTATTCTGTCCATGTCATTATTTAACCTGTTGCAAGTTTTCATGGATTGCTCTGTCTCTTGTTTGGAGGATTACTCTATAGTTTCTATGATAAGCAAAATCCGTTGAGTTTAAATTTGTCCCATGGTCATTTTTGTGATTCAGTGCTCTTGCATTGTCTTAAAAAGATGAGTGAGTGGTATCTTCTCAAGACTCATTTTGAGTCTTGGAAATAAAAGTACAGAGAAGCAGACGACTTCAAGGATACATCTATTCATGCTTACAATTTGATGATAGTAGAATCTAACTTTGTAGAGCCCTTTTTATTACATGTATTTTATGTTCAAAGCAGGTAGGTAGGAGGCTGATTGATAGCTGCTGTTATCCTAAGGGACAGATGGCAAGGAGCAAGTTGTTAATTTAGACCTTAATCATTCAGATATTAGAGTAGCATTAGAACTCAGTGCCTTAACTTTTAGTCTTGTGTGATCAGACCATAATTATTTGCCTTATGAGTGACAGAGTGCCCATAGCCCCTGGTGATCTCAGTCACAGTTGTGAATGCTCAGTGCTGCAGAAAATCAGGTCAAGTGTCTCACTGGGTGTCCACAGAGTGAGGAGCGGCTATGTCTGAAGAGTCTGTGAGAATAACAAGGGAAGGCAGGCTTGTTTTCATATGCTCAGTTCATCAAATTTCTTTTTTATTCAAAATAATAATTACAAATTGAAAAGAATAACATTTCTGTTCTTGAGCAAGCCACATCTACAGGCAATCAATCTGTCACGGTTTAGGGTCAGGGTGGCTCCTGAGACTGATAACAGATGCTCTCTGTTAACCCCCCTCCCTCCCCAAAGGGGAAGAGAAAGGGAATAAGGGAAAGAGACTTGGCCATTAGAAAAGTGAACTACAACAGCCTTAATGAAAATTAAAATAACAACAATAAAAAGGGAATATATGCAAATATATACAAAACCAGTATTGAACCTAACCCCGCAGATAGTAATTACATCACGGTCACCAGTGGTGCTGTGGAGCAGGCACCAGGGGAGTCCCAGACTGGGCCCAGCAGCAGATGGGAGCTGTGTTCAGGAGCGGGATTCTGGTACCGGATTCAGGAACACACCGATTGGGATTGAAGGCAGAAGGGACAGAGTCGTCCTTGGAAGCTCAGCGGAAGGAACTGAAAGAGGACCTGAGCAGAGCCAAGCCAAGCAAAGCTGGCAAAGCAGGCTAAGAGGGGAGAAGAGCCACAGACTCTCCAGATCCCTCAGCTTTATACCAAATATGACGTATGTGGGTTGGAATCCCTCGCTGGTCAGTTTGGGGTCACCTGCCCTGTCCCCTGCTCCCTGCAGGTGCGGCCTTTCACTTGCCCCGCAATGTGGTGCACAAGATCCAGCAGTTGCCTTGGTCTGCACACCAATCCTTGGTAGGAACTCTAACCATGGGGTGTTACCACTGCTAGAAGCAGAAACTGTGAAACCAGGCTGCTAATTTCAGCAGGTGCAGTTAGTTAGAACTGACCTGAACAGTAAAATCACTGAACAGAATTATTTCTTTTCTCACTCAAACGAGGACACATTCACACAAAGCATTTAGTTAATATTTTTAGTATTATACTGCTTTCTTTTGCTTAGGATGGCTATGATTATATAGTTTAAAAACTATTGAAGTAAACATTGGAGATGATCAAACAAAATCATCTGAGTGATGTGTGACATTTGAATCAGCTGCGCTGTTATAACCATGATTAAAAGATTTAATCAGCTTTCCTGTGTAAGCTTAGTGTCAGTGCCTCGTTACAGAAACGCACAGTACAAGAATTAGCTGCTACCATCTGGAAATAGTAGCAGAAGATAGAGAAAACTTGATGGATTTTGACAGTTAGCGCATTTTTAGAGACAGAAAACTAAGTACAGAAATGCGATAGTACAACTTGGAGGTTTCTGTCATTTAAGAATTTTATTCCCAGCTCTGCAATAAGGGATTTGCATAACCTTTCAGTGTGAGGTCTTGGATTTGTAATTGTGAAGAACACAGAATAATATTCCACACTAGAAGATGAGACTTCAGGTGATTTTTCTGGCTGACTGAGCAGGACCTTTCTAGGCTAAAAGCATTTGGTAAGAGGAAGCTGCAACAGCTGTTTTGCCGGTAGAGTCCGTTCTTCATGTTGGTGCTACTGTAGAGTACAACAAAGGAGACAACTGATATTGAAGGCAAGGTTAAATGGACATCAAGAGGCTACCACAAGATATGGCTTGTTCCCACATGGAAGTGTAACATATCTGGAAATACCTTTAAAGAAGGGGGGGGGGGGGGGGGGGGGGAAACACCCTTCTTAAAAGAAACGGGAAGTTTGGGTTTTTTTTTTTTTGAAGCCCGTAATTTTTTCTGCCCACCTTTTTTTTTTTTT
>JANIJG010000586.1:0-10262 GCA_024611175.1 Megaceryle torquata | reverse complement strand
CAAACAAACAAAAAACAAAAAACAAAAAAACAACCCACCAAAAAAACACAACCAAAAAAACCACCACACCAGTGCTCCAGAAATAATGATTTATTCTCTGCATATATTTTGGATTTGAAAGCCAATCTAAAAATTAGGAAAAAAAATCATATACATTACTTGGTTTTGGTAAAAGAAGAAAGCCAGAACAAAGACACAATATTAAAGAAAGCATAAACTACTGAGTAATGGAAGGCAAGTAATGGAAGTGTTGTGCCCAGTCACCATTTGGGTAATGCAACAGTGGCAGCAGGCAGCTTGGGTAGGATTTTTGCTCTTCACAGAGGAAAAATTGCTCTCTCTAAGCTGTCTTTAGAAATGCAAGCTACCTGAAAATAGCAGGAGCTCAGATGGAAAGAAAAAACTGGACAGTGACTCCTTTTTGTAGAATTCTGCCTCAACTATTTAGCTACAACTATCTAAAATTTTTATCAATTAACTAAAATCATTGGTTCTTATTCACAGTGTCTGTAATAGGAGGGCAATACTGACTTACACAGACATTTCAAATCGATTATAAAATTTTCAATTTCAATGAATTATCCATCTTACATAATGAAGTAATATGTTGGGAAACCTTACTAATGTATCTATGTATCTAGAATACCTAACATTATACAGTGAATGTTATATTTTGCTTTGTTACATAAGTGGATCTCATCAAAACGTTTTGGTAGGCTGTAGAATATAGTGTAAGCACCTGAATAAGGAGAAAGAGGGCTCTGAAGTAATGTGGCCACAGACTATAAATGTAGAACTACCAGAGAATCAACCTATAGTTTTAAATTAAGTTGTATTCAACGTATTGGTGTTAGAGTAACTCTAATGCAAATTCTTTTTATCATTTCTCTATCTTCATCATGCATGTCTTACATCCTGGAGCACAAATAGCAAATAAAAGAACAAATTAAGTTGGAGATATTTCAAGAGAAAAAGACCTATACTATCATAGACTCAAAACATTTGTGGACAACAAACAACTGTATTTCTGCTGGTTTTGAAGTTTAATCCTGTTTTACACATCCAACTCCATTGTGACTCTGGGATTCTGTGACTATCCACAGGATCTGATCTGGTTTTTTTTCAGTTCACCCTCTCCTCCAACAGGAGTAGCACCTCTTCTGTTCTTAGAGGGAAGTAGATTGACCAACTAAAAATGATGCCCTAAAAAATAAACCAAGAGTCTACAGAGAACTAGTGGTTTCCACCCACAGATGGGAAGAAGCTTAGTGACGGCATCATTTGGCCCCCATTGTAAAAATGTAAACCCACAAGTAATCAGTAAATCCATAACTGTGCATTTTGGAGCTGTGATCATAGTGTATTTGCAGTATTCCCTTGGAGGCAGTTAATAGCTAAGAGCAAAAGATCTAGTTATTCTCTTCTGTCCTTTTGAGTGGTCCATGCGTCTATGTCTTCTGTGCCTTCCATGGTAGTTACTATCATGATGGTTTGTGCATAAGTAAGGTACATGTCAGTGCTACTTGTACTGCTTTTGATTCCAGCTGGTCTCTCTTTTACTTCAGTTTTGCACCTGTATTTTTCTGTTGAGAATGGTGACATTTTGGTCTAATTTGATGTAATGTAATCCTTACTTGTTTCAGAGTAATCCAGGACACATCTGCAAATTAACAGCTTGTGTTTCTTTTACTTCAAGTCACATAGTTTTGTTAATTACCTGTAGAAGTGTAGACATTTAGAAGAACAAGATAATTTAAATCAATAATTATAATGATCATATTTTCTGACCTCCAATGTTATATAGGCTATACAACTTCACCTTATACTTTCTCCATTAACCTTAGCATTTCTGCTTGATCTATTGTCTGTTTCTTATACAACCATTGGATTGTATTGAATTAAGGCCCACCTGTGATGGAAAATGGTGCCAAAGAACAAGTCTAATCAGAAACATTTTTCTTCAAACACAGTTAGGCTTACTAAATTTTTTTGCAGCCTCTAATTCCCCTCACCTTCCAGTGTTCATCAGCGTATCACATCACACAAGGATTTTTTGCTGGTATGCTATCACCTTAACTAAATTCGAAATGAACAAATTGCTAGTTTAGCTGTAACTTAATTATATATTTTCCATTTGAGATAAAAAGATGAGGTCTGGTAAATCCTAAACTGTGTAGTCTTGTCAAATTTATGCTAACAATGTGACCTTAGCTTTGGTCCTAGTTTATACTGATTCTTTAAATACTGTTGAACAATTCAATTACTCCTAGACTGCCTCAACTCAGGCTAGAAATGTCTGTCCCCAAAAAAGTGGTGCTTGTTCTTTAGCAATACATGAATCCCATAGTCCCTCTCATGCCTTATCCCAACTTTAGTAACAGTTGTTACCACACGCTTCATGAAAGGTAGAAATCATCTTTAAAGGACCACATCACTACATGGTGCAGGGGAAATTTCTCTGCAGCCCCAGACAGTGGTTGGTTCTTGTTCTGAAGCATGAAAGCTTAACCTTTGTTATGAACTTTTATCCTGCCTACTGTAAAGGCACATAAAATTAATATAAATATCTCATCTATTTTTAAATCCTTCCAAATTCTTATCTGAAGACAATGAATTCCACAGATTAATTGTACATTATTTTTAAAAGAATCTTAGCATTATTATAGCATAAAAAAAACCCCAAACAGTACAACAAATAAATACAGATGTACTGGGTCCTGGAATAAGACAAGAAAAGATATACTGACATGAATTTTAAAATAAATAAATAAATATCAGATGTAAAGATATCTTTCAGAAGTAGGGATGAACTTGTGTAAGGTGCTGCCCATGCTGCCCAAACATACATGCTCCTATGACAAAACAATAACAACCTAAGGATTAGCAGGATGTGCAAGATAAGGAGACATAGATACAGACACATATTTGAAACAATTACAATAATCAGTAAATTGTTCCTAAATGTCCCCATCTGCATCCATCCATGATCAATTTTGCTATTAAACATTTCTTGAT
Organism: Megaceryle torquata; assembly: GCA_024611175.1. Lineage (NCBI taxonomy): Eukaryota > Metazoa > Chordata > Aves > Coraciiformes > Cerylidae > Megaceryle > Megaceryle torquata. Next base: position 7,247 of record JANIJG010000586.1, on the reverse strand, counting down.
TTATTTTAGGACTCACATTAGCAGTGAGTCTTGAGAGCAAGGGGTTGAGAGAGGGGAGGGGATATGCAGATAAATACCCCACAGAGAGCATCCTGGTTGTAATGTGTACACCATATTTCAAGATTGAGGACAAGAGCAGATGAAATCCTATCAGAGAGGCTCAAAACCTTTGATAATTCTGGAAAAACACACCCTCCATGTCCCTGTTCTCCACCCCTCCCACTTCCCCCTTCTGCCACACACAAGCCTATGGGATTTTTCCACTCATCAGTCACTAATCAAAGCACTAGATTGAGCAGTTTAGCTATGGACAGGAGAAATGATTTGTACTCATCAATTACAAACTTCTGCATTGTAACTGTAGGATACTTTTAATCCTGATACATAGAGGTTATAATGTGCTAAAAATGAACTTTAATTTCTGTCAAACAATACTAGTGCTGTTTCTAAACCACAGCTTAACTTTCCCTTTCAGCCTCTAACAATTAATTTCCTCAATAGTTTCTCAGGAGGAACTTTAATCTTTCAGAAGTCCCAAGAAATATTTCCTACTACTTATGCACTGTATTCTATCTTTTTCTTTCTATCAGTTCCTTGTAAAACATTACAGAGAAAACCTCTGGGAAATACGAGTGAGCTAATGGTGACAGGGGCTTACCTGGGAATTTTCCCTGAAAACTTTCCAAAATTTTGTCAGGCCTGCTGTATTATTATGGAATATTTCATCTCCTCCTTTGGTAACCCAATATGAGAGAGAGAAGGGGTGAAATCATCATGGAAAGAGGATGAGGGAGAAATTACAGTGCTGCTTGTGATAGATGCAGAGGCATCAGTCATGACCTTGGAACTCCATTAGGGAAGTGAGAGAAGCAGACAGGGGGTAGATGGGGAAAACAAGAGGCCTGTAAAGCATCTGAGGATCCATCCAAAGTGACTGAGTAAAAAAAAAAAAAAAAAAAAAAAAAAAGAGGAAAAACTAAATTTTTGAGGAAGAAGAAAGTGAAAAAACACAAGTTGTAATAGTCACTTGATTAGCACCGAAGCTGGCCCTCAGCAGTAACTGGAGATTACATACCTTTTTCAAGTACCAGAAAGACAGGCAACAAGAACAGAGAAAATGGGTGGAGATAAAAGAAAGAAAAACACATGGAGTGCCAGTGTAATGTGGATACTTTCAGCTTGCAATAATACCAAAATAATATCTGATAAAAGGGTGTGACTGTTGCTGAACTTTACAGTACTTGTTGCTCCTCTGGAGCAATGAAAATGTTATTTGCTTGTGTCGGAAACTATCCTTTGAAATGCATGTTTTCACAGGAATTCAGCAGCCTTATTCAGCAGCCTTAGCATCAGTAGAACCACACCTCCATCTATCAAGAGGACACCTGGCCATCACTCATCCTCCATGGAGCTGGAAAACCACACACAGCATCAAAATTGTAATTACTGTTTTGGGGTGGGCTGCAGTCCTTGATGAATATAAAACTAAGTAAAACAATATGCTCTTTGTTCTGTTAGTCAAGGAAGGAAAACAGGGAAATTGCACAAAGATCAGTAACACAGAGTCTGGTGTTCAGGCAAAAGTCCCACTGAAATAAGGTTAATGTATTAACTTGTTTGGCTTACTACTCTTCTATCCTATTCCTTACAGAAATTAAGCCACAGTGCCTGCAAATCTAGGGTGAAATATCTGGAAAATATTAATGACAGCATTTTGAGGAACCGTAGGTTATTTTTTTTTACTTTAAAGACAGGCCACAGAGGACGTCTTCTGTCTGAAGTCAGAAAGTCTCTCAAAGCACAACGCACGTTTATTTGTCAAAAGGAAGAAAACACTTCTATCTGAAATACCAGTTCCGTCACATAAAAAAGCATTATGGAAGTACCAAAAAATCTCAGTGTAACAGTGTTTTTTATAACTCTGCATGTGACAACAATTAAAATGTTCTTCTTTCAGAATACATCTGTTCAACTAAATATGCTGCTGGGTTTTTTTCAGTAAATACTTCCAGAAAGATGTTATTAGTGCATTTCAGTAAACAACCCTATGCTTTGACCACTTGTTACACTACATGATTTTATCCTTTTGAGCATCACGGTTGGATTATGTAGATAAGTTCTTATGCTGGTTTGCCTCTAGTAAAATCGTCCTAGTCTTTCTTAAACAGAGGACAAGGACACATTCACTGAGACCGCCCGCAATGCTAATTTACAGATCAAATCTCTGTACTACAGATGTCCTAGGAAAACAAGTGCCTGTATAGAGCTTAAAACATTGCTTTTGACCTATTAAATGCTAAACAGACTGATACCTTCTCACCCGAGAAGCCACTGCTGTCTCTCTAAACTGCATGCTGTCTATTTCAGTTGAGAATCCATTTGCTTTTTTTTTGTTGTTGTTTTTGTTTTTTTTTTTAATGGTGTGAAATATCTCAGGTTTATTGTCTTATAAAACACACTTCTTCATTGAGCTTCTGGAAAGCACTGAAGCACACAAGATCAAGACCTGGGATTTCTAGAGGACTACATACTCTGTTTTTAATATAAAAAATTCAGAATTCAATTGGTTATATAAGAAAGGAAGAGAAGTGTACCACTGTGGTTTTGCAAGTAATTCTCTACAGAAAAGCAGAAGGGAGGGAATACTGCTGGTGCTTAGACCAGAAAAAAAAAAAAATCACATTATAGTTAGACCCATACAAATAAATAAAGAATAAGAACAACAATTAAATACACTATATACAAGTTACCAGGCTGAATATATGAAAAAGTTGTTATTCCACCTGTCTCTGCATAACATTGACCAAATTGTTAGTGTCAAGAAGGTAAATGTAAAAAGATAATGCTTCAGATAATGCCAGATTGTTTCATGCAGGCCTACTAAAGCCATTGAAGCTGCAAATCCAGGCAAGATTTGTTAAGCCCACATGAAATGCCCATATGAAGTCAATGGAAGCCTTCAGAAAAAACTCTAAATAGAATATTGGTTATTTTGGATTGTTGCTTTTCCTTAAAATTAACCATTTTTTCTCTGTGCCATGTGCATCATGAAATTCAGTACAACAGACTGGTAACTAAGGTGGGCATTAATGAGAAAAATCATGAAAAATACTCCTGAGGAGTAGCTCTTCTATTTTGAAAGTTGATATTACCAGTTTTCACAGTGAGAATTGAGCCTAGAAATAAGAAACTATGCGTATAGTTTTAATATCTTCTATGGAAATGCATCACAATTTTGTCAAAATTACAGAATAGCATTTTGTTTAAAATTTTGTGTATTGCATTGGGCAGTTGTCATTTTATATGGTATTTTACTGGATATAAAAAACAGCATAAGTGGATTGTTCATAGTCTGCATTGCTGGGGGGAGAGGCCTAGGACTCCTTGGCAGTCTGTTTCTTGGGAACAGTTATTGAATTTGAATTGTTCCATCATTTTAAATTGATGGGTTATGAAAGATTTGCAAAATACTCTGATTGTTTTATACGAAACAGATGCAGCTTAGATTCAAATGTTGTGTAAAAAAAAAAGAACCCAAGCTATAGCAAATGCAATTGTATCTGACAGACAAGCATGTGATCCTTTTATTTCATTATATAGCAAAGAAATACAATTTGCATGGGAGTGGGACCAAGTAAAGCCATCATATCCAAAACAATTACTTTATTCCAGCAAGATTTAAAATTATTAAGATAGGGAAGTTGGACAGAAGTGTAATTAAGTATAACAACATGCTTTCTGTGGGGATTTTAATTGTGTCCAAAATGCCGTGATAATGTAAAAAATCATGTGACATGCTAATGACCACATAATGCATTTTTCATTTTAAAAAAGTGTTGATATTAGAAGTTGTAAAACACCATCACTCTTCCCTTTGCAATCTCGGTTTGGACTCTCCCTCATGAAATGGCACATCAAAGCTGGTTGGAAATATTAAACCAAAAAAGGAACATGGGTTTTGTAAGAAACATTTTGGGGGGTTTAACCAGCTCTAGTGAAAATGTCCACTAGTTGTTGCAGATGAAACATTTTCAAAACCATTTCCTGAAAAGAGAGGCTAGATGCCAGCACTGTGATAGACAATTATATTTTGTTTTCAATAAAGCAAATGTAAATGCTGGAAAAAATTTAGAGTTATAACACTTCAAGAAATTGGGTATAGATATAATATAAGAACAGAGAATGACACATTTTCCACCATAAAAATTCACAGAATCACTTGGGTTGGAAAAAGCCCCCAGAGGCCCACGCAGCCTTCTGCTCAGAACAGGTCCAATTAGATCTGGCTGTTTGGGGTCTTGTTCAGCATTACTGCACATTACTGCAAACATTCCTGGCCCCGTGGCTAGGACAAGGGACTGAGACTTAAATCCAGTTCCAGTGGTCTGTTACAAGTCTCTTATGTGACCTTAGATGATTCAGTTTCTACACTTGCAAAACTAGAATTATTCAAATCTCCTGCATAATGTTCTGTGAGATGTACCTTACATTAATTGCATTACAGACACAGTCTAAACAGCAATATATTCAAAGTTGCTGTCACTGCAAAGTAAATATAAACAACAATATATTCAAAGTTGCTGTCACTGCAAAGTAAATATTTTTAAGTGTTTGGATTCCACTATGAGAAGAATGAAACTAAAGAAAGAGGCAGAAGCTGCACTTTACATAAACAAGCAGAATACAGTGGCCTCAACTCATACAGGCCTCAACTGCTGGCCACCTTCAGCTCCTGGCTTGTTACTGCTGATACTGGTGACTTTTACTATTCAGGGTGCACAGTTCGCACCCAATACTGGCATCCTTTTAGGTTCCCGGTGTTTAATGACTGCATTGTGTTCATTTGGTTACCTTATTCTCAGATTTTATATGAAGATTACTAATTTTTTTCTTCCATGTCACAGTGTAGGTATTACCTTTCTGCCCAAAAAGCCAAATCCTTGGATGTCATTCTCATCAGAAGTAGTGCATGTAAGGACTCCATTTCCGATTTGTATGGTGAATAGTCTATGTTTAGAAATGCACAAGATAATTCAAGTTGTTGAGGATAGAGACATTTTCTTTATAATGCTTATGATAACTTAAGTTCTGATCTGATAAAGGGATTTGTATAGAATATATCCATATGGATTTTAGCTATATTCTTCCATCAGCAATACTTAAGACTATGAAGGTGAAAATCCCTGAGTAGAGCAATCTCTGTTTCAGCAACTTTTGCTTTGCTGGGGTTTTGTTAAAATATATTTCCTTGAATTTCTTTATGTCTCATCCTGGACCCTTTTTTCCATGTACATTTGAATTGCCATGAATTTGCATCACCATGATCCAGGAGTTAGACGTTGTAGTGTCAAGTAAGAGTAAATTGAATTTGGTTCACCTGTCACAAGTGCATCTCATTTCAAAAATAGCACCCAACTCAGCTCTCACAGGAGATGTATCATCACTTACATAGTCTGAAACTGTGACCTCTGAAATCGTAGAGCTTTTAGGTCAAGAATGCCACAATATTTGAAGGCATGTGGATGATAACCTATTATGATACCATCCTTGATTATGGCTTTCTCATATCCCATATCCCTATTTGGGCTGTGGACACTTGAAGAATGACACCCAAAATGTCTGAAATGAGGGATTTTTCCAAGATGAAGCAAAACAATGATACAGCTTTAACAACTCCCAAGAGTGGGAGTATAGGGCTCTTCCACTGACATCTCTTCCTTAGCGACCTTGAACAAACCCAGTGTGCATTCAGTTTCTGGTCTTTGGTGTTCACATGATAAAGCACCCTTTTATCAGCCTCAGAACGGGGTCTGAAAATGCTTCAGCAGCCTTCCATTCCTAAAGACAGTGGAAGAGCACAGTGGTTTACAGTGTTGCATTTGTATGATGTATTAACCTTGTACCCTGCAAAGACAGACTTGGACACTGCGTAGATATACTATTTTGGGATCCTGCACACACTAACGCGTGTTCGGTAGCAACAGAGAACTGATGACACGGTGGTAGATATCGCTGGCTGTTCAGCCCCGGGGCCGGCACACCTCTCCCCGTGGTGGGGCCGGTAACTCGGTGTGACGGGAAGACGTGGCCAGGTGCGTTTCACCTGCCGGGAAAACGCCACCCACCGCTTCCTCTGGGAGCGGAGCCCTCCAGGGGAAAACGACGGAAGAGCCGGGCAGCGGAGAGAGGCCGGACGGTGCGGGCGGCTGGAGAACGCACCTAGGCCCGGCGGGGCTTTCCTGGTCCGCGCTGCGAGGTGTTTTCCGCCCGGCCCAGGGCACCGTTAACCTTTGCATTACTCCCACTTCACCCCAGGGGGTGGAAACTCCAAGCAAAAATTACTCGGGGAGGGCGAGAGAAGCGATAGGAGGGGAGGTAGCTGTAGGTAACGTGAAGTTATCGGCGGGAGTGGGAGGGTGGTTTGACGGCCCGTGGGAGGGGACGGGAGCCGCTAGAGCGGCGCGGAGTGAGGGACGCACCGCGGGGGAGCCGTGCGCGTTTCTGAGGTCGGGGGCAGCGACCAGCGGGGCGAGGAAGCGGGGGGCACGGTCGGACGAGCGCCCGTTTGAGGCGGACGGGTTCACGCAGAGAGGGGCTTAGAGCCGCCGGCAGCGCGCAGGGCAGATGACAGGGCCGGCGCGGCGGGAGAGGGGCGGTGTAACGCCCCGTCCGCGGCCTCTGCCCGCCTCCCCGCGGCGGCGGTGCAAACAATGGGCCCCGCGAGCCGCCACGAAACAAAGAGGCGCGGGCGGGCGCAGTGACTTCACCACCGGGCCTGGCCCCGCCCCCGCCCCCGCCTGCACCCACCCTCGGAACATGCCCCGCTGCCGTTTCCTAGCGACCGTGGGGGGAGACCCGCGGGCCTGGCGCGCACCGACCGCGGCGGGGCCCGACGGCTCAGCGGGCAGCCTGGCCGGCAGCGCAGCATCACTGTCTGCGCTCTTGTGCTCCTCCCGGAGCGCCCGCGGCGCACAGAAGCGACCCCGGAGGCGGCTCGGGACGGCAGCGGGCAGCGCCCACCTGGCGGCGCGGCGCCCCAGCAGGGGTGCGCGGTGGGGGGGGCGGGGGGCAGCAACCGGTGTGGGGGCGGGGACAGCCGCCGGGCGGTTGTTCCCCTGAGGGAGGTGCGGGGTAGCCGCAGCTCCCCGCGCGGTGCCAAGTGCTTCCCCGCGGCCGGCCAGGACGGGCGGCGGGGCGCCCTTTGAGCGCCGGGCTGGAGGCGGATGGAAGGCGCCGCTCTCCGCGCT